>JAPZVO010001269.1:0-19668 GCA_029962745.1 Echinometra lucunter | reverse complement strand
GTATAGTTGAAAGGGAACGGGTAAATTGAACGGTGTACAGAATGGTTTAGCGAGGGCGTACTTTCGATCCCCCCCCCCCCCCACCACCATCGGATGACCAAGAAGGAAAGAGGAAAAGGAAGAGGAAAAGGGATGAAAATTATTCGTCTCGGTGGAGGTTTTACACTACAGCACCTGCTCAAAAACGATCATACTACGTGGAAAATGTTCCTAATATTGCCTTTATGATATTTATTAAGATGATATCAATTTAGCAGTTTCATTTCATTCATTTTCATTTCCAAACAAAACAAAGCAGTCAATGTAGCACTTTGACATAAATGGTTTTATATGAACAAATAAAATTTCAAAATGTATTACAACATCTATTTCCTTTTCAAAACTACCAACACATTAACAATTCAAAGAAACAAACTAACCAAAAAAAAAATTTGAAATACCGTTTAAAGTCGTAATGAATTTATTTTCATTGATAGTCAATGTCAGGCATAAAATGACAAAGGTTTTGTACTGTACAAAACCGTAACAGTGGAAATAATAAATAAATAAAACACGGTAACATTTTGCGAGTAATAGAACATTCGTTCCCTGCGATGACAGTCTACCATAAAAACGAAGCAGTTTGTACTAATTTCATTGCCACCCTTTGCAAAGGGGAAAAATAAGTTAAATATGAAATAAAATTTCAAAGGGAGAAACAAACGTGTAGATATAATGATTTTTAAAAATCCGTATGGACATTTGAATTCGAAGTGATATGGTAATTTTCTTCTAACAAATGGTTTCATTTTTGTATCCTAGGTGGAAATCATTCCTTATTTAATTTCATTGCTCTGTATGCTAAATACTGTATAAATTATTTTCTAATTATAGATGACTGAAAGGTTCTTCATCATTTTCATCTTTTTAAAAAAAGGGAAAATAAATATCCGTATGAACACCAATAAAAAATCTGTATGTAACCAAAAAAAGTTTATTTCATTATTTTTTTCTTGATAGATTGAGGCACGTCCAGTTTATTCAAATTCTAATGTTTTGTTTTTTTCATGCACGCTTTTTGTCAAATATAGTATTAATCATCACTTTGTACATTTGTTATACTAATTGTTCTTTGAGAAAATCGAATAATAAACTCTCTATTTGAGAAAAAAAAACACTTTCTTCTCCTTTCTTCAGAAGCATCGCGTGGTCGTTCCATCAGATCCAGTCCTGTGTCGTCAGGAACGACAATCTATCGTCTTTTTCGGCTACCCCGACAATGGCGCCGTCATCGAATGCATCGACCAATCCAACAAGTACCCTCCGATAGGGAGCTTGGAATACCTGTTCTCGCAGTACGACGCGAATAATTACGATGACGCTAATTATACAAGTGGAAAGAATTAGTAGCTGGTGGATGAACATTCGTGATGTCCCATGTGCTGTTTTGATATAGCGACAAGTAGATACCGTTATTCGATGAATCGCCACTCAGGTCTACTCCCTCTTTGTCAGATGCCCGTTTGGTCTCATCCCACATGGTCTAATCCCATTCCGCCTATGCAATAACCTAGTCACCTTAACCATATATAATAACCATGTGGTCTAATTGCCACTTAGCCCATTTACCATTTCATCTTATTGCCAGTTAGGCTACGCCTATTTTTGTCTAATACCCATTTGGTCTAACATTACTTAGTTTATATGATTAGACGAACTGGTATTAGACTAAATAGTCGTTAGACGAAAATGGTAAAACTAAGTAGATGAATTTTATGGGGGGCCGGCAACTGCCCCGTGGCCCCCCCCCCCCCCTCCCCCGACAAAAAGAAGAAAAATTGTAAGCCAGTGTTTGTGGCCGAAATAAAAATATTCCACAGGCATAAGTACCGATTCTTTAGGGGGAAAAAGTTAACCCGGACCTGACATCTTGCCAAAGAGTTATTTCCCTTCTCCAGTTTATGAACAAATGAATCTTGAATTTCGGAACTACTTAATTTATAGATTTTTTGTATAGTCTATCGTTATGAAAATTCCATTCCAAATAACTTTTCTAGAACAGAGTTACCGTTTGCAGCGGGCTAAAAATATCGACATTCGAAAATGGATAGTATAAGTTACAGTAAATTCTGAGGACATTAGCCCTATATTAAATGGCAAATATAAAAAATCAAAGCTATATACAGGTACGTTTATTTTGCAGCCAAATGTGTCTAAAGGCTCAGATACTTAACCAAAAGTCCTAAAAATTTGAAAACGTTTAATGTTAATAAGAATGTCATTTTACAATTATGAGCTATAATTATGCACAAAATTACATTATAGTCTCTGAAAACGTCAAAAGCCTGTTAAAGAGATATTACTGAAATGTTCTTCCTCGAATATGAAAATATATTAAACGAAGGAATAACCTTTTTGTAGTTAAATTTCTCAAAGCTTCGAGATTATGCTCTCCTCCCCGAATATTGCCAAAACGTTAGTAAGAATGTAATTTAATTTACAGTGTGCTATATCTTGACAACATTACATTTGTTTGAAAATGTATAAGCGTAAAAGATATTCTTCCTTCCAGGTAACTGAAATGTGCTCCGGACGCTCAAATGTAATGTTAGGCATGACATTATCTTTTATTTTTTTATTATTATCTTTTATTATAGTTCTTGTCCTCTTAGCGTCCTTTTAGAAGGTCTACTCTCCTACGCATACATCCTGCCATTAGTCTGTAGATACAGACCCTATTTTTTTTTACACTTAAGGCTTGCGTGGAGCTAGCTAGCTTTGCTAGTCTCTGGCGGTGTCAAACCTTGCCATACATAGGCCCATAATCAGATAAACCATTGCGTATATATACATAAGACCAAATAAAATTAATCCCTAGTTTCTCGTCCAGATATATTTTTAGACTGTGGAGGGAGATTCCAAGTGATTTGATACTGCTTTCTCCCTGGTGCTCGCTGAAGCTTAAAGAAATAACTTTTAAAAATTCATTTATATTAGCAGTGAACAGGCTAAAAATGTAATTTCACATTAATGCAGTGAGTGACACATTTTAGAATTGTTCCTCTATTAAAATTCCATATGAAAATGATTTTTGAAAATGTCATGATTAATGCAATCGAATGCCTTCGATAAGGATATGATCTTTTTCTGTAAGATCAATCACAGATGAAACCAAACTGTTTATACATTATGTTTAGATGTAAAAGAAATTAGTTTGTCATATACAATTTCTTTCAAATATTTTACTGAAAACTGATAAGATGGATATTGGTTTATAATTTGTTAGCTATACTTTATTACCACTTTCAGAGATGGGAATTACTTTTGCGATTTTCAGTGAGTTTGGAAATAAAACCTTTTCAAGGGAAAAATTGGCAATGTTACATAAAGGAGTTGCCGTTGCCTGTAGTGAACATTGAACTACTTTTGCACTTTTGCCATCATTAGTCTGCTATCATCTGTAGACCTTCATTTTAAAACAGCCTTGACCATATACGTCGACAGGTCTACGCCCCACCAATAATCACCGTCGCAAACCACACTGTAAAGTCTTGACCTAGACCTCGATATCACTGTAACATTCACTGGCCAACTGAAGAGATTATAAATCAACGATTTTCGATATGTTCATCAAACGACAATACCGACAACCACGGTTGTGTTTGGCAGTAGTTACAAAAGGGGTGACCGTCTGTAAAAGGTAGGTGAATTTCGATTCGCTTAGACAATCTGTTTCAATTTCTTCGAGATTCGTAGACCACAAAGTCATGTTTCCTACAGCGGCTGTTGCATGTTGGCTAAAGTCTGGGACGATATCACGAAAAGGGGCATTATTTTGGTTAGAGAAGAATGAAATGGCGTAATGAACCATTTTTTGTCTTTTTTAGGGGGGCTGCGCTATCAAAAAAGGAAGAAATTAAATTGGGAGGGGTTCAGCTGCTGACAAAGAAAAAAAAAAGATCATCAAAGAAAGTGAAGAATAACAAAATAAAAAGGATTTAATTGGCTTGATATTCCAGGAAATTCGATGCAGTGACGATTTTGAAGAGATAGTACAAACGATAATTGAAAAACCTCGGTCGTGATTTTTTTTTTTGCGAGGATGGGGGGGGGGGGGGGGGCAGGAACCTACCACCAGTAAGCCGGTGCTAGAATGACAGCATACCTGATAAAATATTAAAGAGACAGGTACGGCTCATTAGGGAGTAGGGCCATTTCAATGGCTAAAAGCGGCCTGAATCTTGAATTTGATCAAAGTGCCTATCAGGCAGTAACTGCATGTTCTCTGTTCAGTATCAATAATTGATTTGAACACACTGAATCTTTAATCCTATACCTAGTGCCACATTCCTGCCCTTCTTCTCCATTCAAACGTCCGACACAAAACATTGCAGACTATGTCTTTTTGCACACAATTCCATTTTTGACTAGAGCGTGTCGAAAGGATGCAAACAGCAATCCATTACAGGAAGATGGACCTGAACTGTTCCATTTTCAGAAGGGAGGGAGAAAAAATCTGTTTTTGAACATTCATTTTAGTCTTTTTCTTTGCCCCCTCTGTTAGAACCAGTTGAGGATGCGTTACTTTCTGGGGCGTGTCGAAAGGATGCACTGCACTGTATGATGATTATCTTCCGCATGTACATGTTTGATTGAAGAAATGTCAAAAACATTATTTCAATCATTTAATCAAAAATTTACTTCTCTTTTACATTGTTATTCCTCATAAAAGAAGTTGTTTATGGGGTCTTGTAACATTTACTAGGAATAAGAAATTTGAAAAAAGAACATGATAAATGTGAGCGTTCTCCTGTTATTGCATTCAATCTTTCCAACAGGCCTCACGGGCAAAAAATTGTATTGGTGCAGATGACTTGTGATAGAAAGATACCACATGCAATGGTGATGGCGTTTGTAGGTGTGGGCTGTGGCGATCCAGCCACTGAGTGAAGCTGGTGTAGCTTTCCTTGAAGACCCAGGCAAAATATCAGTGCAACTTGCTATGCTCATTATGCTTGTACAAGAACGCTGGAGTCAAGATACATTTAACCCTTGTCTTGGGAGCGTCCCACCTATCCCCTTTACAAATTTCTTGATATATCACTGTTGGTGTGCACTGCTAGGTTTTAAGGCTAAGGATTAATGGTTGTTCAAATCAGTTATTGTGCCTGCTCCTCACTTTGATCAAATTCAAGATTGAAGCATTTTTGCGCGAACAAATTTGGCGAGTTTTACAGAAGTAGCCAGTACTGACCCCAGGTACTGACTCAAGCTTATATTCTGAGTACACGTAGAGTCATGAGATTAAAACAGACCATCACCCATAAATTGCATGAGGAAATATCATATTGATCATGTTGATATTGTGAAATTATGATTTTGGAGTATATTTTCAAAGTGTGTATTTTTTTTTGATACGCACTGTATACTCCGTCGCTTGTAACTTTACACCGGCTAACTTGTTCAAGAAATAAATAAAGTAAAATACATATCGGCGTAAAACAGACATGACAGACATGACAGAGGAGGCGCTGTGGCTCAATGGTAGAGCAGTGGTCTCGTTACCGGGAGTACCCAGGCTCGAAACCAAGTTGATGCGCTAATGCCCTTTGGTAACGTATTATCCTCATTATCAAGTCCTTCATAGGGGACTCAAAGCCGTCGGTCCCCTGGTTGCTTACTAACAAGCATACACATGCTTTCTTAGCAGTCAGGTATAAATAACCAACCAACCAGTGTGCCAATACAGTATGGGTATTCTTTTTGCATTTTTATGTATTATGATAAGTTTTGTGCTTAAGCTATATACCTTCTGTTACCTCCGCTTTTTATATTTTGCAGTGAAAAATGTTGCCTGTTCCTGAAAGAGAAGCAAGGTCTCTAAATATTGGCATCCTTTCTAGACTCCGACACATTTTACCTATAACATCCTCCGAATGCTTTACAGCTCTCTTATCCCACCATATCTATCATATTGCAACCTCGTCTGGGGGAACTCTCCAACCTCTAAACTACACAAATTAATCACCCCCAAAAGAAAATTACCGTATAATTAAAGGTACTGCTCCCCGTTGTCATGTTGACCATTTGTTTTAACAATGTAATATTCTAAAACCTACCGATATCATTAAACGTCAGCAGAGCATATTTATGTATAGATGCACAAACAACTTATTAGGCCCTCACAAGAGGAATTTCATAACGTTTTTTCAATTGAATTCAGATACTCATAAATACAAAACCAGGCATGCAAATCACATTCATCTACCTAAACACAGGACCTTATTATTCATCCGATACTCGGGACATAAGCTATGGAACAATATCCCAGATACTATAGAATACTCTGCATCTCTTGCCAGTTTCTCAAGACGGATGAAGAAACATCTCACTTCATCCTACAAATCTATCTTGTCCGTTTCTTGGTGAATTTCTCTTTTCTTCCCCCCCCCCCGGGGGGAGGGGCACTGTCATTACAAGAAAGACATCTGGGCTCTGTTTCATAAAAAAGTTGCTATGATAGCAAATCCTGCTGGAATGGTAACTACCAAGGCAACAGTGAGAATTCTGCTCCCTGATTGGATTTTATAATGAAAGTTGTCATTCCAGCAAGAGTTGCTATCATAACAACTTTTTATGAAATGGGGCCCAGGACTTATCTTTTGTTGTTGCTTTTGTTTCTTTTTTTGTTTGTTTGATTTTTCATACATTTGATTTTTTTTTTAATGTCATAAGGGCTCCCTCGATCCAAGCGTTTACTTTTAGACGTGTGTCCTCATATTATTTATGTAATCTTGACGAATGTATATTTTTGTTAAAAGGTACATGTAACTTGGTGTTTTATTGTCTTGTTTGTCATGTGATTTTTAATAACTGGAAATAAATGTGTTGAAACAATCATGAAACTTGAACTCGTTCTTTGCCGACGTCATTCCTGAACGAACTTTGATAAATTATTTAGAATTACTTCCGCAGTCCTCAGTAACTTCCTAGTTGGACTATACGCCATCATGGTCTTAAAAACCGAAGGTTGTAGACCTTTCTAGTGCATGAAAGTCTTTCCTTGCCGACCTCATTCCTGCCTGAACTTTATTATTCAGAATTACTTCCGTGCAGTCCATCAGGAACTTCCTATTTTGGTCCACGTCATAAAAAAATAAGGTTGTAGGCGTTCGTACTTGCCTCCCAATTCATGACAATGCCACATCCAAATCATGTAAGGCCCTTAAAGAGAGGTTGTAGTCAGTAGCATGTCTAGATCTTAGCCTGGGGGGGGGGGGGACATATTTCACGTTACGATAGCCCCTGGCGTTCCTGTTAGAGGGCCTTTATCTAAGAATACGTATAATCTCTTTGAGCAATTTTACGATTTTATTTTAAATGATTACCTGAAATTGTGGCAGCAATTTTATTTCCTCAGTTGGGACGTTGTAGGGAGGGCATTTTGCCCCTTAGCTTGCCCATCTTTTAGTACGCCAGCAATTTCATTCACAGAGAATTACTATTCCATTCAATCAATAAAGCCCTCGGGGTGCAGTCCTATTCATTCGTAGTTAGGTAGAATAGGCTAAGGAAATCAAAATTCGTTTTCACTAGCGTACTCCTTTTCAACAACTCTACTTTGTTTGCAATGGATATAGGAGACATTCTTGTACATGTTTCAAGGTAGGAATGAATTTTAACTGGAATTGTTGCATGTTCATTTCATTTCGCATGTAATTTGCCTCTGAAACAAACAGTATCATGAAAAAAAGATATTGTTTGGCATTATCAAACAGGTCTGTTTCCCAAGTCACACTGCATAAAGCGATCACAATCGACAAATCTTTGACTATGTACAGTATACGTACGTTGTCAGGGGCGTAGACAGCGGGGGGGATGAGGGGTATGCATCCCCCCCACCTCACAAGGTGGGGGGGATGACATGTACTATCATCCCCCCCAGGTTTTAGGGAACATCAATAATTATTATTATTATCATTATAACAACAACAATAACAACAACAACAACAATAATAATAATAATAACAATAATAATAAGTAATGTATTATTATTATTATGCTTATGATAATAATGATAGTTATCATCATCATCATCATCGTTAATGTGACTGAAATGACGATTACTACCATAACTATATCGATCATTATTCTGATTTATGTAGTTATTTATATTACTTTAGGGTAATTTCGGCGCCATCACAGTTTTTCTTAAGTGGTGTAACAACAAAATTAAAAAAAAAAAGAATAGCGTGATGCAAATATGCAATAATGTGTGTCAGTCCATATTCTATATTCGTTTGTCATGGTGTGTATATCTTCTATTTATGTCTGTGCATTCTGAAAATTTAGATTTTTTTACTAAAATTTTTCACAAAATTCACCAAAAGTGTGCACCAAATCCTTCAATTTCATTTTTAAAAATGCAAAAGTGCCCCCATGACAAGCTCAGTCGCTTCGCTCCCTCGCTTTCGAGTTTCTTCGTAAATTTTTACGCATCTTGCCCCCCCCCCAGGAAAAAATTTCTGCGTACGGCCCTGTGTGGGTGTGCGTGTGTATGTATCTGTATACGAAATTGATCCTCGATTTCTCGTGAACGGCAAATCATCCCCCCCAGGTGTAAGAACCTGTCTACGCCACTGTACGTTGTAGTGCGTTGTGTATAGCCTGTCGTTGGTCTCGACCGTATGTGATTGACTGAGGATTCTTTGAAGTTCTTCAGTTGCTTGGTATCAAACATCATTACCCTGATTAGTCTCGCTTCTCTCCTCACATTATTAATCATAGAATTAAGTTTTCTGATAGGATAGCCCGGGGGAGGAGGGGCAGGGCACTGCCATTACAAGGAGGACACCATGCTCGTACACAAAAACGCGTGGGTTGCTTTTCAAGTTCACGGACGGGCGATGTATGCGGGAATAATGAAAATGATATCAAAACTGAAAAACTTTTACAACAGCTTGATTTGAAAATACTTGTTTAGGGTGGGGAAAACATGACAAAATGCTTGTTTAGAGTATTCTGAGATCGAAGGATAATTACTTGTCTAGGGTCCATTTTGAAAGTCCATGTACGAGCATGGTGTCCACCTTGTAATGACAGTGGCCTCCCTGGGGGTGTTTCATAAAGCTGTTCGTAAGTTACGAACAACTTTACCGTGTTTACGCACGACTGGTGATACCTTCTTGTGTTACATATCAATGAATGAGAATCTGATAAGCACCCAAGAAGGTATCACCAGTCGTTCGTAAAGTCGTTCGTAACTTACGAACAGCTTTATGAAACACCCCCCAGGTATGATAGGCAACATTCGTTCACATATCTTAGAAAGAAAAAAAAAACCACGTTTCTTTCAAACAACAGAATCGCGTATTGTTTTCATCATTGAATAAAAATGTAATTTATCTTCAGCGGCCATCTTAAGTTAATATACCCAGCCGCCATTATCTTCCGCCTAGCTTACTGAAAAAATACGATTATTTACAGTACATGTACAAGATAGAGCACGGGCACGTTCAATATGCAATGTCGACTGATTTTGCGTTGATCGTTCTTTTGCGCGATTGTTTTTATCTTCCTTCGCTGCATATTATGCCCCCAAAGAAAACCCCCTTTCCCGCCCTCCGGGTCTAAACTATATGAAAATAGAGCATTCTATACAAATTATGAAAACCTTCTCGTCTAGACATACTATATCTTTCTCTTCTTCACAATATCCCCCCTCAAGCATTATACCCCCCCCCCCCCTTCGCTGCATATACCTATATCCCCCAAAGAAAACCCCCTTTTCCCGCCCTCCGGACCAAAACTATAATTAAAATGAACCAAAAAGAGCTCAAAACTCTCTATACTAGCTCCTTAATTCCCAAACCTTCGAGATTTGCCGCGAAATCACTAAGTGCTATGTACATTTTCTATAGGAAAAATACGTACCAAGACGCCTTGGGTACGAATTTTCCCCATAGAAAATGTACACAGCGCTCTCCGAAAGCGCTCCAAAACGCAAGCGTTTGGGTATATACTTTTGCCATAGAGAATTGTGTACTGTACAAACCTCAAAATTAATATTGCTTTATTCCGTTTCAAATTCTTAAAACCTTCTCATCTAGGCCCATACTATCTCTTTCTCTTCTTCAAAATATCCCTCTCAAGCATTACAAACCCCCTCTTCGCTGCATATTATGACCCCAAAAGAAAACCCCTTTTCCCGCCCTCCGGGCCAAAACTATATTAAAACGAAACAAATAAGAGCTCAAAACTCTCTATACTAGCTCCTTAATATACCCAAACCTTCGCGATTTGCCGCGAAATCACAAAGTGCAATATGTACATTTTCTATGGGAAAAATACGTACCCAAGACGTCTTGGGTACGAATTTTCCCCATACAAAATGTACACAGCGCTCTCCGAAAGCGCACCCCAAACGCAAGCGTTTGGGTATATGTAATGCTTGAGGGGGGATATTGTGAAGAAGAGAAAGAGATAGTTTGGGTCTAGACGAGAAGGTTTTCAGAATTTGAAACGGAATAAAGCAATATTTGAGGTTTGTACAGTACATAATTCTCTATGGCAAAAATATATACCCAAACGTTTGCGTTTTGGTGCGCTTTCGGAGAGCGCTGTGTACATTTTCTAAATTGTGCATGTTGAGCATCATCACAGTAGGTGTGCTCTTCATTTTCTTACATTTTTTTCAGTAAGCTAGGCGGTACTTAATGGCGGCTGGGTACATTAACCAAGGACATTTAATTACAAGACAAATTACTCTCACCTACTTCCGTAATACGTTTTGGCAAGGGTAAATGCTGTGTTAAAAACGGACTCGGAAAAATGCGTCCGCCATTGGTAACGTGTGAAAAGATGTCTCATTTTTTCTTGATATTTCATATCTAAATCTTTATTTTTTAAGCCTGATTTTTGCACGAGCGGAAGGGTGGATAGTTATAAAAACATTTCTTGATTCTTTATTATCAATAAATTGCACTATAAATCCCCAGGATCATGCTTGCTTTTTGACGGAATCACCTGCCATAGGGCTAACACGTGAAAACAAGGATTTTACGAACGATTATTGTTCCCCTATCGTTACCTTAAATTTATGGTAAATGTAATTTGAGACTCTGAAGAAGCTTACTGAAGGCTCAAAAAGTGAGAGAGATCCCCCATAAGTCCCAGAGAATATGCCTGCTTTTAGTCTTCCAGCTGCCGTAGGTTAACACGCAAAAACAGGAATTTTGACATGATTTTGATTACTATAGCTTTTATTCAAATTTAAGATAGAAGTGATTTACATGAAATTTCAAGCTCTGGAAATATATAATTGAGGCTCGATGAGTCCAGTAAACCCCTCATAAATCCCCGGGAATAAGCATGCTTTTGACCAAAAAAAACCTCGCCCGCCATAGGTTTACACGCAAAACAAGCAATTTTCGGATGATTATTATTCATATAGCTTTTATTTGTAGATATAAAAAATGTGAAATGTATGCAATTTGGGACTTTGAATAAGTTAAGTGAAGGCTCAAATTTTTTTTTTAAAAACCTCCCATAAATCCCAGGGAATATGCATTGCCCTCCAAGCTGCCATAGGTTTATACACAAAAACAGGGAATTTGAAATTAAATTAATTCCCCAAGCATTTATTCATATAAATGGAATAGGTGATTCACATGAAATTTTAAACTCTGAAATTGTATAATCGAGCCTCGACGAGTCCAGTAGACCCCCATAAATCCCAGGGAATATGCATGCTTTTGACCATTTTGTAATACTACACGTGAAACCGTTTGTTATTATCGATGACGTCATGTGACCGTGTAGTTTCTCTGTAGCATGTGTCACGTGAGACACCGACGCGTCGTCTGCTAGAGCCAGGGAGGTAAAAATTGAACGGGTAAAATTTAGAATTGATTAGAATAGAAACACTGTTATATTGTGCCTCATTTGTATTAACGAAGTCAGTTTTTCAGATCAGTTGTGAGAGTAGGGAGTATGAAAAAAAATAAAAGGAAAATGAAACTCTTTGAGAGGGAGAGGGGAGAGAGAAAAAGACAGAGAGCTGATGGGGGGGGGGGGGGGTAAAGGGATAAGCCTACTTTTTAAAACAGAATTGAGGAGTCAGTAGTAATTCTCAGATTGTATAGAAGGTTAAATAGTATTTGATTAAAAATGATGTAGAGGCTCGGGCGTTTTTTTCCTTCTTTCATAAGGTTAGGCCATGGTGTAGGCCCTGTTGCACCTAATACTAGGCCTACCGTTTTTTGTTTTGTTTTGTTTTGTTTTGTTTTTTCGATCGTCTGACTCCTCAGATTGCTAAAGCAGAATACAGTCTTACAAAACCCCTCTTTCAGTTACTTCCATTGGAGGCGTATCCGAGAATCCCCGTGCCCCTAGGCCTACATGCCAGCAGCAAAACTATGTCTGATTTCACACATCGAGTGAAAGGAAATCTGCACCCCCCGGCACAGATGGAACATGACAAACCTTTTTTCCTTGCTTGTCCAAAAACTCAGAGTATGGTACTTGATGATCTTTTTAGAGTTTAAAAAAAAAAAAATTTCAGACGTGCTAGTCCACCCAGCTAAGAGAAATTTGAATAGTCTTTATATTGCACGCACTCTCATTTTTTTCAAAGCCCTTTTCACCTGTCTCTATGGACTTTAAACATATAAGGGCATATTTTATAGGTTTGTAATTTGCATAAATCGTGATACATTATTATATGAAATATTCTGATTAAGAGAAAAACTTGAAGATCTCCTGTTTATTAATTTTATTTCAGAATTTCACGACATCACTGTCAGATATCCAAACGTTTGCTCATATAGAGCATTAACTAAGATGGCCTCTTCAGCTATAGCCAATAAGATGGACGCAGTGCCGATCATAGATTTTTCAGCCTACAGTCTGCATCGTGAGAGGCCCGATCCAAAGTGCTTTCAGAAACTGATTGATGACGTACATCAAGCTCTTACTACCATTGGGTTCATGTACTTGAAGAACTTTGGGATTCCTGCTCAAAAGGTACGAAGTTTAAATTTTAATCAACTTGTAGCATGTCTTTATAATTTTGTTTAAAAACAAAAATACAAAAACAATCAAAAACAAAACAAAACAAATGGAGAGCAGTCCATCCCGCTTCACAGAAGGGTATGAGTGGGAAGGTAGTTGCGGGACAAATAAGTTTTATGTTGATGCATTCAACAGGAATTACAGAAATGAATGGATCAGATTTCTGGAAGTAGTGTACTGTATGTAGATGATTTAGGAATAGTCAACCACTGTCACAGACAAAGCTTGCAGTCACGTGATTCGCAGGCCCAGTACGTATATGAGATCAGCACCCTTTGTAAAAAAAAAAACAACAACAACAACAACAACTTACCCTTAATGGTATATGCCATCAATGGAAACTTCAATGGAAACCTTGAATTTGATTGGCTGTTGAGCAGTGTTACCGTGGTAGTTACCATTGATGGCACTGGCAGAGTTACCATTAATGGTCCGTT
This sequence comes from Echinometra lucunter, assembly GCA_029962745.1. Lineage (NCBI taxonomy): Eukaryota > Metazoa > Echinodermata > Echinoidea > Camarodonta > Echinometridae > Echinometra > Echinometra lucunter. The sequence goes on along the minus strand of JAPZVO010001269.1, from coordinate 6,181 downwards.
TTATGCAACGGAGCCCTGGAAGTTTAACGTCCTTCCTTCCTTCCTTCCTTCAATCTCTTTCAGATCAAGGATGCCTTCACAGACTCCAAGAAATTCTTCTCCATGTCTTCAGACGAGAAGATGAAATCCGCAGGGCCGGAGGAGAATTTCCATGGATACTTCCAGATGGAGAGAGAAGGGTATGTGCCACGTCAACGAAGATGCGCAATTTAATAAGTATCTTAAAGTTGCTAACCTCCAGAACAGTGCAATATGTTAACAGGGGTGTTTCATAAAACTGTTCGTAAAGTTACAAATGACTTGAGAACGGCTTGAAGGCATGCCAAATGGGATTTTCAGTCGTTATAAATCAGCTAAAGGTGAAATATGCAGATGAAGGTTAACATTAATACTATTCATAAACATTTTTATTGCGAAATATATTTTTTGCCAAAATTTAACTGAGATTATGGGAAATGCAGTCACATCTTGTTAAGACGTCAGGAAAAATTTGGACATTCCATTAGGCACTTCCTATTCAAGTCGTTCGTAAAGTCATGCGTAACTTTACGAACAACTTTGTGAAACACCCCCAAGATTTGGAAGAAATGCGTCTCATCTTTCCAGCATGCCAAACTCTCCCTTATGAAAGCTCATAGTGTAATAACTAGCAGGCAATATTTTACGTTTTCCAGTCAAAGGTCCGAGTTTGTAATGAATGTGTTGTTACATTTTTTTTTTTTTTTGATTCAGATTTGTTGGTTAAACTCAAAATAGAATGCATCAATCTTTTATCATAATCTTAAGTTAGGAATAAAAGTAAGATGACACCGTTCAAGTTTTTCGTTCATTGTACCTTCAATAAGAACAAATAACTCAAAATTTTATATGTTCCTTAAGTGCTCAGAAGACAGTTTAGAATAATCTAGAAGAAATCATAAGAGAAAACCCGACTCTCAATACTTTTAAAAGGAGATAAAAATCTTGTTTTTTTTATTAAGCAAGTACTGAATATGTTGAGTTAGGCCTTTTATGCATGTGTGCCTTGTGGGTGGGTGAGTGAGTGTGTGAATGTGTGTTGGTGTGTTGCGCGTGTGCGTGCGTGTTTCTAAATGGATGTGCGTTTCACTCAATGTTCTTTGTTCTGTTGGGTTTTTTTTATTTGAATTTGTGAGATGCAGTTATTTCCTTCCTAATGTCTTACTTGTTAATGGAATCCATTCAAATAGTTCGATTTGTGATTTATATATGTATTGGATTAGAGTTTATGCAATTCACTGAAACATCAAAATGAGTTAATGCAATTCATTGAAATATTGTAGTTGAGTTAATCCATTTTGATTAGTGATTTATATATTTTTATATTGAAGTCAAAATAAAGATCATTGAAAAAAATTTCATGTGTAGATGTGACAGAATGAGATTATGCCGATGTTTGGTCCCGTCTGTGAAGCTTTCATGATTTTATTCATGTTTTGAATTCAATTTGAATTCATTTTGACTTCATATGGAATGTATGATTTTATTTTTGAGGGTTTGTGAAGTATATATGATTTGTTTCTTTTGCGTCTGTTTTCTAATATTCTCCTCTCTCATTGTTTTCCTTTTATCATTCTCTATTCTGTCTGCCACTCTCCAGCACTCCCTTCCTTTCTTTCGCTTCCATTACGCTTCATTTTCTAATAAAGCCTTTGGCGACTTTTTATGTCTTGTTTAAACCTGATTTTTTTTCTTTTCTGTCTGGCTTTCGTACTTGTGCAGGTTGAACCCAGATAGACCGTTTAAAGATCTGAAAGAATATTTTAACTATAGGCCCGGTGCAGCTGATCCGACGGTAAATGATGACAGATAAAAAAGGTTTTGATGAATAAAAACCCATCTGAAATTGTGTTTCAAGGAAATTTGAACTAAATTCATTCAGAATTGTTTACGATACAATATATTGGATTTGTTACACCACGGAACCATAAGGCAACGAAAACTGGGTCACATCCATTTGAATTGTAATCTTCAATAACGCTTCAATGAACGTGATGATCATGTAGAATAAGGACATTCAGCTCAAATTTCCATATCCGAATTTAACTCATCCTATCAAATTCATTCTTTAACATATCAATTTTTAAAGTATAAGTTGGACCAGTTTTCCATCATTACGACAACTCAAAAGGGGGCGCTATGGCTCAGTGGTAGAGCCATAGCGTTTTTTTTTTTTGTTTTTTTTTCCCCCAAAGATATGCCGGATTAGAGGAGTCCGTTACAGGTTCTGGCGGGGTCGACCCCTCTCACGCATCGGAGTGGACTAGGTCTCACCGAGACTGAGAAGTCTGCTCAATGTACCGAGCCGGACTGTCCAGATGATGCAAACCAAAAAATATGCAAGTGGGAGGACCGTCACCAACGCCGGACCTGTGGACCCCTCGTGAAATACATCAAAAAAACCAAAACAACAACAACATAAAGAAACCCGCACGTAGATGGCGTCAATATTCGGTACACGAATCGAACGCCAAAAAACGGAACGAACAACAACAACAACAGTGGTAGAGCCATAGGGTAGAGCAGTGGTCTCGTAACCGGGAGTACCCGGGTTCGAAACCAAGCGGATGCGCGAATACCCTTTGGTAAGGTATTAATCCTCATTACCAAGTCCTTCGGAGGGGACTAAAAGCCGTCGGTCCCATGGTTGCTTTCTAACAAGCATATACATTCTTTCTTAGCAGTCAGGTAAAATAACCAACCATTTAACCAAATTACCTTTTTTAAAGGAAAGTGTCTCCGTGTATTACAATCGAGTGTTTTTGGTCTTCCTTATTTTCAGATTTTTCCAGAAGAAAAATTACCTGAATTCAGAACATCCCTCTCAGACCTCTTCTATGCCATCATTCCTCTTCACAATAGAGTACTCGAGGTCATGGCCAGGGGACTCAGGCTGAAGGTAGGTTCCGGTCCAGCTTAAAACTTCAGTACTCTCTTTTTGAAAAGAGTGAACGCATTCATTCTGTTAAGGGCGAATCTAAGAAAAGAGTGAATTTAGAGTGAATTAAGAGTGAATTAAGAGTAAAAATTGTGATATTCACTCTCTATTCACTCTTTTAAGGGGTGATCTCAGTGATCACTCAAAATTTTTGAGTGATCACTGAGGTCACTCCTAACATAGTGAATATCACAATTTTTACTCTTAATTCACTCTAAATGCACTCTTTTATCATATTCACCCGTAACAGAGTGAATGCGTTCACTCTATTTAAGAGAGTAAAAACCGTGAATGAGACAATGATTATTCGTTTGTTGTTGTTTTTACCAGGCAGAGACAAAACATGAGTCATCTGACACGATAGCAGCACGTTAAGCAACAATTACTGTATTTCATCGAAATTGTAAAACTTTTGCTCCTCGTCTCGATGAAGGAGAAATAATGGCGCGGGCATCGTTATAATAGCATCGTTATAATTCCATTTTATCCTGTTTATGACAGATATTAATATCACTTCTGCAGGTTGTATGTCATGATCGGTTAATGTCCCTGTAACTATTATGTGTTCTCATTTTGTTCTCATCCACAAAGTTTATAGGCCTAAATGTTTAATAATACCTCTCCGATCCCCAGGACCCACAGTACTTTGTAGACAGACATAAGATGATCGGGACCAGTCAGACTCATTGATTTGATAAATATACCTCTCCTATCCTCAGGACCCACAATACCTTGAAGAAAGACATATGATGATCGAGATCAGTCAGACTCCATGATTTGATAAATATACCTCTCCGATCCTTAGGACCCACAGTACTTTGTAGACAGACATAAGATGATCAAGACCAGTCAGACTCATTGATTTGATAAATATACCTCTCCGATCCTCAGGACCCACAGTACTTTTTAGAAAGACATGAAAATAATGATCGGGACCAGTCAGGCTTCATGATTTAATAAATATACCTCTCCGATCCTCAGGACCCACAGTACTTTGTCGACAGACATAAGATGATCGGGACCAGTCAGAGTCATACGGTACTCCGCACACTGTACTACCCCTCCCTGGCCCATGTCGAGGTGAAGGAGGATCAGGTCCGATGCGGGGAACACTCAGACTATGGCGGGATCACTCTGCTCTTCCAGGACTCGCAACCTGGTCTAGAGGTAATGAGTACAGTGCCGACACCAGGGGAGCGTTTCATGAAGAGTCTTGTCGATGATTTTCACTAACTAATTTGCTCTCAGCCAATCAGATGCGAGGATTTCCAGTAGCTTGTCACAGACAGTTGTCTGATGTCAGTGGAAATCACCGACAAAACTCTGCATGAAACGTTCCCCAGTCTGCAGGCACAGAACCTAATCGACACTTTATTGAAATGCATTGCGTCTCGAGAAAAAGCCTAGTCCACTGCCTGGACTGTTCTCTATGATCCGTAAGCTCACACATCAGCAACACCACCCTGACCATATGTATGTACACAAAATAAGCGCACGTACGGACACACAGCCTGAGAATTTCGGGGGAGGTGAATTCGTGGGGAAAGTGAATTCGTGGGGATACCACATCAGCCCGCGCGCACGCATGCTCGGGTATTAGTGACAGTTTAAAACGACCATGCAGCTGGTCTAGAAAAAGCCTAGCAAGACTGCCTACTGGCTGTGTCAGTATAAATCTGGACCAGCTATAGTACACGGTCCCCATTGACTTGCTTTCAGGGGCGTAGACAGCGGGGGGGATGAGGGGTATGCATCCCCCCCACCTCACAAGGTGGGGGGGGGGGATGACATGTACAATCATCCCCCCAGGTTTTAGGGAAGGACAATAATAATTATGATAATAATAATAATCATAATAATAATAATAATAATGATAATAATAATAATAATAATAATAATAATAATAATAATCATAATAATAAAAATAAAAATAATAATAATAATAATAATAATAATAATAATGATAATAATAATAATAAATGATGATGATTAGTAATATATTATTATTGTTATGCTTATGATAATAATAGTTATCATCATCATCGTTAATATGACTGAAATGACAATTACTCATAATTATAACGATCATTATTCTGATTTTATGTAGTTATTTATATTACTTTTGGGTAAATTCGGCGCCGTCACAGTTTTTCTGAAGTGGTGTAACAACAAAATTAAAAAAAAAAGATAAATGGCGTGATGCAAATATGCAATAATGTGTGTCAGTCCATATTCTATATTCGTTTGTCACGGTGCGTATATTTTCTATTTATATCTGTGCATCATTGGCGTAAATCCTGGGGGGATGGGGGATATATTCCCCCCACTTCTTTCAGAGGGAGGATGGCGTGTACAAATATCCCCACACACACTTTTTTAAGGAAGAAATGATATTTGAATTAATCAGTTAATAAATTTTTTAATAATCTGTCATAAACAACCATCATATTTTAGAATTTCTATTTGAAAATGTGATTTAAAACCAGAAAAGCACTTATTTTTGGCTCGCTCGCTTCGCTCGCTCATCACATTCAGAATTTTCGTTTGAAAATGCGAGTGAAAACCAGAAAAGTGGTTATTTTTGGCTCGCTTGCTTTGCCCGCTCATCATATTATAGAATTTCTATTTGAAAATGCGATTGAAAATCAGAAAAATGGTAAAAATTTGCTCGCTCGCTTCGCTCGCTCGCAAGATAATAATCAAAATGTGTGTAAGGGGGTCTGTGCAGGGGGGTGAGGGCGTGTGTTTATACTTAAGTGTGAGTTCGACAGAAAAAAAAAAATCCTTGATTTCTCGTGAACGGCATATCATCCCCCCCAGGTGTAAGAACCTGTCTACGCCACTGCTTGCTTTAGTCTCCTACTCAGACCTCTATAACAAGTTTCGATATAGGTTAGGGCCTGCGAACTATGCCGACACGGCACTCTAATTGTGGAGTTGTCAGGGCTTAGAGGAAAAATCATCTGATTATCTGAGTATATCACTCAGTTCATGGCTCTGCTCCACAGTACAACTCTGCTCTCATTCACACCTACACACCATCTAGGCTTCTACGCTCCAGTGACTCTGGTCTTCTTACAGTTCCAAAATGTAAAACAAAGTGGGGGAAAGGGCATTCATCCATGCGGGGCCCTCACTATGGAATTCCCTCCCACGAGAGATCCGGGATAGCAAGCGTGTGGAAACATTTAAGATTAAGCTAAAAACTTACCTCTTTAACTCATT
>JAPZVO010001268.1:0-19687 GCA_029962745.1 Echinometra lucunter | reverse complement strand
AAATTTGAAGAATTTACATTTTTTTGTTTTTTTCATCAGTGAAATGTAAAAAAATTGTCCATTCTGCAGATTTGTGATCATGATTTGCAAATCCTTTGAGAGATCCATGGTGAAAGAAATCATTGGCATGAATGGTCAGCCATGGTTAAGTGCGATTTTTAATCCGTCTTTGTCTTTGTGAAATATCCCCCAGTACTGCGTGAGGTTTAGGCAGGCAATGCGTGAGATCGCCAGACGTCTGTATAATATATATGGAGATAGGCTGTGATGTAGGGGGATGAGCAAGAGCCCCCTATGCAGGAGTATCACGCCTAATGCGCGTCTGTTCACAAGACAAAGAGAGAAATTGACCCTAAAGTTAACTGACATTTTATAACATTTTTAGTATCGGAACACAGAGTAGTTATCTATCACAGATAGTCTTGCAAATTATAAAATTAATAAAGAGAACAACATCTTACCAATGACGAGGTACCAGAGGTTCATTTCATGCATGGTGACAATGAGATAACAAGCTGCATAGACACAGAATCCTATTGATGGGACTATTAAGGCAACCTTTCTCCCAGCTTGGTCACTGTGAGCACCTAACAGTGTCGTGCTGAACAATGCTGGAACGGAGGTTGTGGCACTCAAATACAATGAAAATAGAGAAACCTGTAGAGAGTAAAAATGAAATAGATACTTACAAAAAAAGTAAAATGAATAAATTTAAAAAAAAATTCATAAGGAAATCTTTGGGCTTGGATAACTGATAAGGTTTGTACAGTGGAAGCAGAAGTTACATATACACACCTCTAAATGCTTAAATTTCATGTTTTGTAGAATTTAATTACTAAATATTTCCCTAATCACTTCCAAATAATTTCAATTCCAACAAAATTAACGGAGCTTAGTGATGGTTCCACTAGGCCCCTAAAGCTCTGCCATTTTGTCCAGCTCCATTAGAAGGCCGACCTGAGCACCCATCAATATTCATGATCAAAAATGAATAATTCATTCTGTAAGATGCTTCCAACTAGTAGCATTCGTTTGTATGCGTTATGAAACATCACCCGCAGCATCAGCTTACTGCATGCAGAGTTAATGTACAATTAATGTGCAACAAATGCACATTAAATCAAAGTGCCACAATAAAGCTGATACACGCAAAAGATATGAATAATGCAACATTGTTATCAATATCATTGCTTATCGGCCCCTTCAAATGATCTCAAAGAGGCAGAGCCTAATGCCATTTGCGTAATGATATCCGTGCATGCTGCTTTTCGTCTAGTAAATTTATTATATGTCTATGTGGATCCACAAGTGATTTGTAACAAGATGATTCACATCATGATTTGCCAAGTGAACCTTACTCACCTTCTGCTCAATCACCATCTCTGTAGTCCTGTTAATCGTCATCTCGCTATTGGTTCCATTCTCCGAACACAGCGGATCGTCCGCACGATTATAATCAACGATCCCAAACTCGTCTTCCGCGATCCTTCTTGTCAGGTACTGCAGCCTGAGCGGAATGAACAGGCTGTAGCACAGCATCATGAAGAAGATGACCGGTTCAACGGTGATCTTCGCCTTACGAGCATCCGTGGCTGGTTGGGTGTGGTCAGCTGACGCGGTCACATGCGTGGAGTATGTCAGTGGTGAAGCTTCATCGTCTTCCATACCTAGTCTTCACCAGTGAATTGCTATGTATGAATAAAACCAGTCTGGGGGAAAAAAAAAAAGATTTAAGCTTTACAGAAGCTCAGTGATATCGTGAATATACATGTTATCTCAAAGTACAGAGCGCCCTGCGCATATCGCAATGTCTTAATGCACATTCAATAATTTTGAACCATGCTCTAAAATGTGAATATCCAACTTTGCTCTGTGCATGCATACACACATTGATATTCGATTTATATGCTAAAACACATTTCATTTTGATAGGACAAGAAAATCGTGTCTTTTTTCTTCCAAAACATTTTCAGGAGAGGATTTCCTAGTTGGCCATAGAGTTGGTGAGTACAAAGCACAAATACTCATGATAAAAATTAAATTTTGAAAAATAAAGGAACCAAACTAACTGGTGCAAGTGCGCTTTTGCACTGGATGACTTAAATCCACTTCTACCATGCAAAATCACTCACAAATATCAAATCAAGTGTCAAAAACCCGTTTCTAAGTCTGTCCTCTGCTGTCTTCATATATTTTTCCAGAAATGCTCTATTTTATGACAAATTCACCACCAGCACTGACTCTTATTCTCGCACGGCTTCTTCGCGATTGATTTGCAGTGTGCAGCTAGTGGCTGAAATTAGCAGTCAATATTAACTTTGAAGCTATGGTAGCTGTTTGTCTTCTTTTTCACTTTTGCGTTTGAGTACAGTCTTGATATACAAGAAAGATATAACTTGACAACGGGAGATAGATTGAAGACGAGGAATATCATATAAAGGGAAGAAAAGAGATAAAATTTAGAATTTAAACAAACAGAAACATACTAAAATATGGAGATGGACAGAATGCAAACAGTTCATGGCACAAGGGAGAAAAGATAAACTATCGGTGACACAGGAAAAAGGAAAGAATGATAGAGAGAGAGAGAGAGACGGACAGACTGCTAAAATGAAAACAAGGAATAATAGAGAATGATTGAGTGAAAAGGCAAAGACCCTTTCGGCCCCGGCCTCCTTCCCCTTTTCTTTTTCCTTTTTTTTTCTTTTCCCTTTTTCTCTTTCCTTTTCCCTTCTTTCCTTCTCTCTCTCCCTCTTTTTTTTTTTGGCAGGGGAGGGCCAAGGCCCACTTGCCCCCTGGATCCCCGCTTGCAAGGGACCTCATAATTTCGAGTTTCCATCTTTCTCGAATATGAAGTAGATTCTATACTCAAATGCAAAAGTGAAAAAAAAGGAGAAACCATAGGCTTCAACGTAAATATTGACCGCTAATTTCAGTTTATCTTCTATCTGCCCTAGTGCTAGCGCTAGTAGCGTGCGGTGCCATACGCGAATCAATCGCGAAGAACCCGAGCGAGAATAACAGCGAGAGCATTTCTGGAAAAATACAAGAAGACAGCACAGGACAGACTTAGAAACTGGTTTCTGACACTTGATTTAATATTTGTGAGTGATTTTGCATAGCAGAAATTGTATTTCAGTCTTATCCAGTGTGAAAGCGCACTAGTGAGAGTGCGCGCTGCATGAATTGGCACTACCGCTCTTCGCCAATCGCACCTAGCGCCTGGGTGGCGGACCAGCAGGTGTAAAATGTCGGAGGTCGTGCTATTGACATGGAAATTAATCAAGCAGCGATATCGCTAAAAAGGTAGTTACTTGTGCCAATCAAAAGTCAATATTTTGAGTTTGAAAAATAAATTTTAAATTCTGATGACAGTTAGATCTAATGTTAGTACTAACATTAGATCTAACGTCAACTGTTAGATTTACTGATCCACTGCCACTGGTAAATTCTGAAAATAGTTTGCAGTGCTAGCCAGACATGAGAAAGTGTGATTTGGAGGAATCATATTTGGCAAGAGTTCCATGTTTTGACCTACACATGGATCTAGATATAGCTATTTGTAGTATCAGAATACAATCATCGAATAGTAGTAGGCCTATCACCATGATCACTGTTACCGCTCTTAGATCTATAGCTCTAGACTATAACGACCCTACACAAAATTTAGCATGTAGGCCTAGGACTGACAATGAATTGTCTCGAAATAGACTATTCAACAGATATCAGGACACGGGGTTAAATTAAAAAGGGTTTTAAAGAGATAATCGATAATCAAACGAAGCTACATTATTTCGTAAACAATACTATTGTGAACCCGCTATAAAAACTCTACATTATGATACATACTAAAAGAAATTATGTCATCTGCCCTTCTTTTCTTTTCTTTGTTGTTGTTTTCTCCTATTCGGAGACAAAGGTATGGTAGCCGCAAGTACGCAAATTAATGGATAGGAAAAAGAAAACAAAACAGTCATAATTACAATAATAAAATCATTTCTATATAGCGCCTTTTCTAATGAAGATACAAAGCGCTTTGAATAAACCTCAAGATGACTTTTGGTACCAAAAATCAATCAGAGTTACAATCCAAAAAAACATGGAACGAAGGACGAAATCAGGATAGCTCCTGAGTGTGGCAGCAGCTCATGCAAACACACCCACTCACACACGCTCAATCTCCCCCCCCCCCCCCACACAAACAAACTGAAACAAGCAAAAATCAACAATCAAACCGCACTTGAATAGACCTACGAATTATTTCTTAAAAATCAAAATAAATAAATCATTCACCCCCCCCCTCCCATTAGTTCCTCCAAGGCTAATGCTTAAGTTGGCAAGAAATCCCTCTAATAATGGGTTATTGTTTGTGACGGAAAATACATTGACCTTGGACACGGGTAACAATGGTTCAGAACTTTCTTATATTTGTATGTTTCATTGAATCATAAAACCTAAGTTACAAAAAAGTACAATACTTACAAATAATTACAACATATCAGGATATTGTAATAAACAATACAAGATAGAAAAATCGAGTTTTAAAAAAAAGGGCAGATAATACTGTACAGTTGCTCAATACAAGTCATGTAGGGGAATTCCCCAAAAGACTCCATAATTATGTTAAGGCTGTGCCTCAGAGTATAATACAAAATAAAAAACAACAGATCTTTATGAGCATAAATAAACGAAACTAATAACATGTACTATACATGCAAAATAATTTCTATCATGCAACCAAATTATAGATCTATATAATATATACATTTCCAAAAACTAGGATTACACCTCAAATTTCCATTTTTTGAAGTGGATGGAAAGTTTGTTTCTTTTCTTGGCCAAATGATATTCCAATTCTTTCTGTTTCTTGGCAAATAATTTAAATGCTTCTATGTTTTGTAAGACATCTTTGAATATACATATGTATATGAAATATTTCACCAATAAATGGTTCAGAACTTTAGAATGGTAGGCTATTCTCTCCCATAATCTCATTCCAAAATGCAGAGATGAACTTCGGAACCAACACCCAGCCAGACCTTAAGAGCAGTTAGGGTAAATGAACACGTCATGATTGTATTTCATAAGTATTTTCTTGTGAAATAAAGTGATAATTAGATTAAACTAACTGCCCATGGATTTCCTATATACACCTTGCTAATAAACGGTCTCGCGCTCTTTAATATTTCGCCGTCCCCTTCTTTTCTCGATAGAGAAAGAGAGATAGATGGAGGGGGATGGGGAGAGTGAGAGGGAAAGAGAGGGAGAGTGAGAGAGAGAGAGAGAGAGAGAGAGAGAGAGAGAGAGAGAGTGTGTGTGTGTGTAAGAGAGAGAGAGAGAGATGAAATGAAACATGTTTTCAGAAAGGGAAGATATGTTTGACTGTACCTAAATTCATCAGAAGCAAAAGATTCGTCAACGATATTCACTGCCAAAAAACCAGCTTGAAATAAAAAAAATTAAGGTGGAGGGAAAAAAAGAAGTGAGAGAGAGAGAGAGAGAGAAAGAGAGAGAGAAGGGGAAGGATCTTCTATAGATAAGGCGATGAAAACAAAATATCGAGGAAAATCTTTCTCAATCTCTAATGAATATTCAATTTACTATAGGGGGCCTACGCAGAAAAATATAAGAAAGAAAGAAAGAAAGAAAAAAAAGAACCTATCCTAAGCGCCTGAGCCCCCTTAGGTGAATATGTTACAAATTATAGATTTCATCATCATTATCATCATCATTATCATCGTCATCATCATCATCATCATCCTCCTCCTCATCATCATCGGCCTGTGAATCCCCTCAGTGGATGGGAGGGGGTCGGATCTTTTTTCTCTGCCATTCATTTAATAACTCTGTCATTAATCTCTAAATCCACTTCAGCTTCATCCTCTTTAACGTGATCCGGCCCATCTTTCCCTTGAGTTTCTTCTCATTCTCTTCCTATGGTGCCCCTGAATTACGCTCGACAACAGGTCATGTGCGACGTGAATTTCGCACTCAATTTTGCGTCTCACTTTCCTGGTTTTTAACAGCATTTTCAAAGATAAATTCTAAAATATGATAGCCGTGTATGACAGATTATCAAAACTTTATTTCTTACATAAAAACTAACTTTACTAATTGTGTCGGTGTTGGGGAAGATATATGTACACGCCATCCCCCCTCTCGAAAAAGTGGAAGCGGGATATATCCCTCCCCCCCGGAGTATACGGTAATCTTTATAACCATTTCTCAGGTGTTTCGGTTGCAGGATTTAAGGTTTTTTTTATCTCGGCATCATGGTCATATCACAGTCATACTGTACAAACCAGCTTATACACTTTCCCGTCTAATTTTCTCTCTTTCTCTCCCTCTCCTTCTCTTTCTCTCTATGATTTTTATTTGCTCAAGGGCTAGCTAAAATTTGTTTTCTCTCTCTCTCCCCCCCCCCTCTCTCATGTGTCTCCATCTTCTCAAAAGCACTTGCAAATTTGATTTGTTTAAAAAAATCATTTAGTCTCTATCCTTATCCCTATTGTAATAACTCAGTTTAACAGAATAAAGAATGCTATCATTGGATTTTTATTAACGAAAATTGCCCAGTAAGCCTTTTGTTTTATGTACTCCTCTCGGACCCACAAACACAACAAAATGCATACAAATGCAAAACTTTGAATAACAATTATTTAGCCTTTATCAGACAATCATTTTTTTGTAATCGAAATGTCAATTCATTTTGCATGTTCGAATGATAATAAGCATCACCTCTGGCCCGTAACACACATCGATCAATAGCAAATTTAAAACAATCTTTCTGACTGGTCCAGAGTTACCATTCTGAACGAGATGCATATGAAATAACAGTCTCGATTGGCTGTTACAACTTTGCGATTGATTTCAATTTTTGTGCTACGAGGCCCAGCTAATCACGTCAAAGTTAATTATGCTTAGCTAAGTCCAAGTCTACAACTCTTAAGCATTCATAACATTGTTAACTGTTTGTCTGGTTTTCTTTCAAACTTTTGACAATATCTTTTTATCCAAATTTTCAGCATTCTTCAAATAAATTTTTTTTCTAACACGTGAAGTTATTTTCTGATATTTACATGATCTTGAATGTTTAATTTTACAGTAAAAAGCTAGACATTCCTGTAGCTACATGAGCTTCATAATTCCATTTCATTTATTCTCAAAATATAGGACGATTTGTAAAATAATGTGATTGAAGAGTGCAAATATTATCCTTGAACAGATGAGAGTGGGTGTAATCAAGACATTCATGTGATATTATTAAATGTGTTTTTCATTCTATTCAGTCCATTTCGTAGATGATATTTTAGAACTTTTTTTCTTCTCAGCTTGATTTCCTCATTCATATCATCCCTATATTTCTACAACTGTCATATTATGCCTTTTCACAAAAGAATGTCTGTGATAATACAAAAAATTCAAATTGCTGCATAGAGATCCTTACCGTGAGTATAAAAATGATTGGTATTGGCACATGTAAATCATTCATTAAATCAATAGGTGGAAAAATTACCGAAACATTCCAATTGCATTATGACGGTGGAAGATTATTTTCATCTCCACGACTGAAAACGTCTTGTATAACGTAATCATACTTTAAAGCAATGTTGAAATAAAATGAATTTACATATTTACAGCATACGTTATACTATACTATCTACACACTGCTATTCAGTATGTCATGTTAGTTCATATCAAAGCGATAAACTAATGAAATTCAAAAAACCTTTGAATAATAATAATAAACACAGGGGTGGTAAATGCGTCACCAGCGGGACTACGCCAGAGATTTGGAGCTCCCATAGCAACGATTAATTGCAAAGTATATTTTGCTAGTTCGATCGGCTCATTTATGTTTTTTTTTGTCGATGAGTCTAATTTGGTAACTGATTTGATTTAATTTATTCATTTAAACACAGTGAAAACCTAGTCCAGCTACTTGACTGATTTACTAAGTGGTTGTGAATCAATACAAACAATGAAAAACAGAATACAAATACAAATATCAAACAACAATTACATGTTGAAATTTAAGAAAATATAATACATAAATCATATAAATTAAGAAACATATCACAAAGCATAAACATGAAAAAGTTCATTACGATCAGTTGTAAAAGCTAAGATACGGAAACACATGAGATTAAACATCCATGATATAAAATATGAAATATAAAATAAAATAGTGATGTAAAACTATACAGCACATTTAGTTCATGTTCGGAAATGACGAAATCTAGAATATGAATACAAATATCAAACAAGAATTACATGTACAAAATATAAGAAAATATAAAATTAAGGATACGCTTAGAAACATATTACAAAATATAAACCTGAAAAAGATTCAGTGCGATTAAGTGTACAAACTAAAATATGTAAACACGTACAGTTTTATGATGTCAAAATGAAATATAGAATATGATAGTAATGTGAAGTGATACATTTTAATCATTTTACGTTCGGAAAAAAAGAAATCTAGAATGTGAATACAAATATCACACAATGCACAAAATACAAGAAAATACAATACATATATCATAAAAATTAAGGTAAGGCTTAGAAGCTTATTACAAAACACAAAAATGAAAAAAGTTCAGTACGATAAGGTGTAAAAAGTAAAAAAAAAAGTAAGCACAGATTAAACATATATGATATGAAATATGAAATGTAAAATATGATATAGTAATGTAAAATTATACAGCATAATGATCTATGTTCAGAAATAAAGAAATCTTTAACATATTTACAGTCTCCATAGCAAAGATAAACCATTGCAAAGACAAATATAAAAGGAGAGCAAAAACTTAGAGAAATAAATCATAAACAGAGTTAAGTTTTCGGTGGTCTCAAAATTGCTTTTTAGTTTTTTATTAATATAGTTTACCTTTCCATTCCACAACCATAATGTAACAGACAAGTATTTCTGATCAAAATAAAATGGAAAAATCATTCTGTAAATCCAACAAATTGTATGTTAACGCGTCATAAGAATTTTTAATTAATCTTTGTAAGATTATATTCCTTGATCATAGAGAAAAGTATGATACTTGACCACAATAGGCCTAGCACATCAATATACTTAAATCATTGTATCCAAAGAAGGTGCAAAAACGTATAATAGTTGAGTTACAAGGTACAAGTGATTGTGATTACAGAATTTAACAAAATGATTTTTGCATAAGATTTTGAAGGTATGTAGCTGGTTAAAAAACGATCAAACCTATGAATATGTACATAATTATGATTGTTACATCCATTTCAATTAAAATATGACTGGTAAGTTTGTTCCTTCCCTTTATATCCAAATGCCTAATGTTCAGCAGTTTAGAGATGCGGGCCTGAATAGTTTGACAATGACTGGAAATTATCACAGTACATACGAAAAACATGATGCATGTACTATGACATGTCAGAACCATACAGGTAAGATGAACAAAACAAAACAACCAAGAAAATTACGACTACTATAGTACATTAGCCATGTTATCAGCTCTGTTTCATGAATACACAAGCAGGTTGATTGCACATTATTTGATAACTAAAATTGCACAGTTTTGATCTTTATATTGCACTCATTTAAAAGGCAAGGTTAAAGGATGGATATACTGCACATAAAACCTTCAGGTATACGCATTCAATCCTGTTACTATAAAACTCAGGCACCTTGTGAAGATAATAGCGAAACGCGTCGATGTACATCTCGTGAATACAATAATCCGCATGATGAGATTCTACACTGAAAGCTACAGTGGCTGAGGGATTGGGGCAGCGTCACCAGCTAGGGGCCAGTTTCTTGAAACCACAATAATTCATGGACATCCCATTGTTAATTTCATCCCATTATTAATATTCGTTTCAATAGGATGTCCAAGTAGCTACACTTAGATTCAGATTCAGATTCAGATTTAGATTGAGAGTGAGACTGAGATTCAGATTCTATTTTAAAAAGCATAGAAATTTGACTTCCACTGGCAGTGTACATACAATCAGGGGCGTAGACAGCGGGGGGGGGGGGGGGGGGGGATGAGGGGTATGCATCCCCCCACCTCACAAGGTGGGGGGGGGGGATGACATATACAATCATTCCCCCAGATTTTAGGGAAGGATGTTTTCTTACATTATCATTATAACAACAACTATAAGCATAATAATAATAATAATAATAATAATAATAATAATAATAATAATGATAGTAGTAATAATAATAATAATAATAATAATAATAATAATAATAATAATAATAATGCATTACTAAATATTGTTATTATTAATTATCATTATTATGATAACAATGATAGTTATCATCATAATCATCATCATCATCATCGTTAATGTGACTGAAATGGCGATTGCTATCATAACTATATCGATCATTATTCTGATTAATCTAGTTATATTACTTTTGGGTAATTTCGGCGCCATCTCAGTTTTTCTGAAGTGGTGTAATAACAGAATTAAAAAAAAAGATAAATAGCGTGATGTAAATATGCAATAATGTGTGTGTCAGTCCATATTCTATATACGTTTGTCACGGTGCGTAGATCTTCAATTTACAGAGGCGGCGCTCCCGGGGGGCAGGGGGCATAGTGTCCCCCCACACTTTTCGAAGCACCCAAAAAGTGCCCCTTTTTACCCAACAAAAATGCCGCCTTTCAAACCTATTCAGTGCCATTCTTTTATCTTAGAAGGGCCCACTTTCTTTGTAGATCAAGTGCCCTTTCGCTTTCTAATAAGTGCCCCTTTTCATTTCAGATAAGTTACCCTTCTTAAAATCTACAGAAATGTGCTCTTTTATGCCTTTCCCTTTTAATAACGCTCATTTCCCTTCTGAGAAGTGCACCTCTTACACTTCAAATGAATGTCCCTTTTAAAATGTGATTATTATCCCCTTTCACTACCCCTTTTCGTTTTCCCCGTGCAATTTTTCTTCTGCAGATTGCCCCTTTTCACCCCTGATAAGTGCCCCATTTGAAATCTGAAACATGCCCTCATTTACTTCTGATAAGTGCCCCTTTTCCTTCTAGTATGTCCAATTTCTGCATCTGTTCATGTAAGATAGGGGCAATTAGCGCCCCTTTTGTTTTCTGATAGTGTCCCTTTTTATTCGGGCAAGTGCTTCCCACAACTGTAATTAGAAGGAACGGTGCCCCTTTATTGGGGGGTATTTTTCTACTTTCTCTTTCTAAAGCTCGCTCGCTATGCTCGCTCGCATTTGTGATATCTCACTCAAGGCAGTTCAAGTGTGTTGTAACCATAAAGTCTTATATGTTATCCTAA
This sequence comes from Echinometra lucunter, assembly GCA_029962745.1. NCBI lineage: Eukaryota > Metazoa > Echinodermata > Echinoidea > Camarodonta > Echinometridae > Echinometra > Echinometra lucunter. The sequence goes on along the minus strand of JAPZVO010001268.1, from coordinate 8,404 downwards.
GCTCCTTATGGTATTGTGCTCAAAACCCCATTCAATTTGAATATTTTCTCTAATAAGAAATGATCGGTAGCTATGAGACCTCACTAATGCATTTAGACATTATAGCTTGGTCACTATAAGGAAAACTATATACAGAGTAAATGGAAGAAATTTACAATGATAATGGAACACGTATAAAATGAACTTCATCATTATAGGCCACTCGAAATATACTGCAAATACCATGCCCTTCAGCAAAAAGACCTAGCATTTTTTGCTCGCTCGCTTCGCTCGCTCACAATTGAGTAAGACAGAGCAGTATACAATAATAGTGCAAAGTAGTTATCATCATGTAAAAGTATGTCAAAATGCACTTTAAAAGTGTGTTAAATAGAATGTAAGGGTATATTTTCCTTCTCGTGTTCAGCTTTTATTAGGGCCCCCTTTTATCCCCCAAAGTGCCCTTTTCGCTAGTGCCCCCCAACTTTGAAAGACGCTCTGTCGCCCTGTCTATTTATGTCTGTGCATTCGGGTGTGGGTGTGTATGCGGGCGTGTGTGTGTGCGTGTGGGTGTGTGTGTGCGTGTGGGTGTGTGTGTGGGTGTGTGGGGGTGCGAGGGTGCGTGTGTATCTGTATATGAAATTTATCCTCGATTTCTCGTGAACGGCAAATCATCCCCCCCCCCCCAGGTGTAAGAATCTGTCTACGCCACTGCATACAATGTACCAATTACAATGAATTAAAGTTCAAAGTTCAAATGAGCAATAAGATGATAACATTTATAGACACTTCAAATAAATATGTCTAAAGAAAAGGGGGAATGAAAAGAAATAATACAGTGACTAAGGAAGAAAAAAAATGAGGGGGCTGAGAGATATATGTATTTTGTATGTGTCATTTTTATAAACGGATATAAAAACAAACAAGCAAACTGAAAGCTACAGCAGCGGAGAAACTGGCCCTAGGACACTGAACAAGCTGAATGAAGTAGGCTGGGAATATCTGCACATCATCAGAAAGCATCAGAAGCATAAGGGGAAGAACGGGCTGTTCAAATTCAACTATACGCCATAGATTATGTTGCATCCTATCTAATGAGGGTACTGATGTCGAGGGTGGTGATGATAGAGTCGTGGATCTAGGTGAGTGTATGGCTGTTGGGGATAACCTGCTGCTTGTGAAGATGTAGAAGGAATAGTATTTGGTGAAACTGGTCTCTGTGCTGGATGATGTGAAAGGTGTCTATGTCTAGGCTGAGACTGTTGATGTTCCTGGTAGTGGTAGTTGGTCTCTGGTGATGGGAGTATTCCTGCTGATGTTGCAGCCTGGTGTTGATTCGGTATCATCCTTGCTTGATGTGTACTGATCACTTCTGCTGGATATGTCCTCTGAGAGAAATGAGACTGTCGTTCCAGTGGATCATGTTGCTGCGGGCAGTATGGAGTTGACGCGGTTAGTGGGTAGTTGTGCGTTCCTGGTAACTGCAACTGGTGTTGCTGAAATTGTGATACTACAAGATATTGACCTGGCACATCTGGATGTTCAGATCGTTGGAGAGCAGACATTTGGACAAAAGGATGATATTCCACTGTTTGTGATGGACCCCAATTTGACCAAGACTGCGAACTCTGAGTAGGTTCTAGGCTCTGAGACACATCAGGATAATACCGTCCTTGTGGTGGATGAAACGATGGAAGCCGTTCACCTTCTCTGTTCTGGGTTGCTTTCGGCCATTCCCACTGTAGACTCGGAAACTGTTGACGAGGGGCGAAGTATGGACTGGGGATATGTTGCTGTGAATACAGCTGTGGTGACTGTGACGACTGTCTGAAAGGGGCTTGTATATGTGCCGGAATTCTCAGCGCGGACTGTGTATATCCTTGATACATAGAATGTGTAGTACTGAATTCTTGACTTGATGAAGAGACCTGAAGTTCCTGACTTTCATGTGATGATTGAAATGCTGCTTGTGATCTGTGGTGCTCTTGTTGTTGTTGTTCTGTGCCTAACTGTGGTATTGACTGCTCCAACGGATACGGGTGAGCCAAAGATTCACTCTGGGTTGGTAGTTCTGGACGAAAGTGGGCAAATCCCTGATATGACGGATGAGAAACAGTTTGTGAAACTTCTTGAGGCGTTTGGTTTTGATAGAGGGAAACATTTACCGGCCCTTGAACAGGAGAGGTGACGCATTGCAGTGTATACGATTGCGCATCCGGTTCGGACAATCTGCTACTGTATTGATGCTGCTGTGCATCCTGCGGCTCCTGTAATTGAAACTGGTGAGACTGGACGAAGGTTTCACGATGTGGGCGATATTGCTGAGAGGACTGTTCCAGTAGGAGTGATTCTGATGTGTTTCCAACTGCGAAATTTATCGTCTGGCATGATGGAAGTGCGTACTTGGAAACCGACTTTTTTCTGTGTTCGTTGTACCAACTTTTCCAATTTGCATTGTTTTTGAAGAAAGGGTTCTGGAAAAAGTAAAGGAGAACCGAAAATAAGGCAAATTAAAGTCAAAATTCATGCCGGGAACCTCCTTTCTGTTTGCATATTTGATTAATTACAATAAAACACAGTGTGCTATAAAAACTTGTACATCTAAAACGTTACTGACATTACACTTTGAGAGAGATGGAGATGATAAACTTCATTTTGGCCATTTTTCTGCAAAAAATTATTTTCTTGCGATATCCATCAGGATGATGTAAACATGAGTGCTCAGCTTTATCGTAGCAGAGGAATAATTGCCTGAAAGTCATTTCATAGTGACAATATTAACTTTAAAAATACATGAAAATCATACCGAATTTTATTGCAGTGTCTTTGAAGAAACACCTTATTTGAATAGCTAAAAAAAACATTCCCCCCCCCTGCCATTATAGCCCTGCCCAGTTACATGTATATCGTTCTGTGGTCCCCATACGTTTAGAAACAAACAAAAACAAAACAAAACATGGACTTTGATTCTTTATCGAGTTCTATTCAAAACTATCCTCAGACCCTACTTTTGTCATACAGTTCTTTTTATATGCTTTTCGTTAGTGAGCACACAGAGATAGAATAGCTATAGCGTTTTTGGTATAGTTATACAACAGATTTTTTTTGTGTGTGAACATGGGGTTAGACAGATATCAATATTGCAGTGTAGGATTGAAAATATTTCTTGAAATAATGAGCAGCTATGTCTTGTCCTACTGTGTTTAATGTCCATAACGCATTGGTGATGTAATGCCAGTAACGCTTTTTAAAGATGAATTCTGCACATTCTAAACACATTCCTTGTTATGCTGTCTGATATCATATTTTAGCTTTGCGTTTAAATTTAGAACAAAATAGACCAAAACACAGTGTGTTATAAAAACGTTTACATCTAAAACGTTACGGGCATTACACTGTGAGCGAGGTGAAATATAAACAATTTGTTTGGGCCATTTTCCAGAAAAGAATTATTTTCTTACGACATCCAGCATGATGGCGTACAAAATCTAGAAAATGAGTCCTTAACTTAATCCTAGCATTGGAATAAAAGCCTGAAAGTCATTTTATACTGAAAATATTCACTTTAGAAGAAATACATGAAAATCACACTGAATTTTAGTGCAGCGTCTTTGAAGAAACACTTTATTTCAATAGCTGAAAAAAAAAAAATTTTTTTTTCTGAATTGGGCAAGATTTCTTTTCTTATATCAATTTGATATGACATTTCCCGAATACGTTTCACTGTAAAATAAAGTTGTTCCTTGATTTTCATTTTTTTCACCCTTGAGTAACATTTTTCATGGAAATGCCCTTTTACAAAATTCAGATTTCGCTCAATTTTCAACCCCTTGTACAAAATTAAATCTCTGTACAGGAGTCAATGAGTGTGTCAGTGAGTGTGCCCTCAATGACCACACAATGCTTTGCTAGACATTAATGTACATTTGCCACTCTCCACCCAGGTGTAAATGGGTACCAGTTGGAAAGAATTCTTGAATGCTGTGGGCACTGAAAACCTATCTGAGCAGGGGTGATACTGAGAGCGTATAGAGTACCTTGATTGATGGATACGTTATAAATATCCAGTATCATCATCATCATCATCATCGTCATCATCATAATCATCTTCTTCATCATCATAATCATCATCATCATCATTTCTACTACCACCACTACCACAACAATAACAACAACAAAACTACTTCTACCTCTACTACTACTACTACTACTACTACTACTACTACTACTACTACTACTACTACTACCACTACTACTACCACTACTACTACTACTACCAGGCGCGCCGGAAGGGTCCAGCTTAGAGGAGGGGGTGAGGAGATGGCAAACACTCGTGGGGGCCCACCTCAAATCTTTATGGGGCCAAACCTCAAATGCTTACTACCAGAATACAGCCCTCCCCCCCCCCCCAAGGAGCACATTTCTTCCCCTCTATACATATCTTTTATATTTCAAAAGTGCAAGATTTAGAATTTTTATTCAGAAAATAAAAATTAAAACTTTGCTTTACTTGATTGCTGGGGGGTGTTTCATGAAACAATTAGTCGGTGGTTTTCACCGACTAATTTGCTTTCAGCCAATCAGATACGAGTATTTTCAGTAGCTTATAACATTTGTCGGTGATTTTCACCGACAAAACTCTTGATGAAACGCTCCCCTGTTATTACATTTCCCATCAACTCTCATCATTAGTCCTGAAACAGGATTATTTGTACACCGCTCGTAGCATGGTAGGATGGCGTGAGTGGTTAGACACCGAGCATGGCAATGGGAGGATTATGAATGGCATACGGGCACGGTTTTGAGATGGGGCCGACGCCCCGAAACTTTGTCCGCGCATTTGAAGCGAGCGCGCAAATTTCAGTCCACTGCCTGGACTGTTTCCCTATATCGCGCTTTCAAACTGCTAAGAATATAACAGCGACAGTCGCTTTCTTTTCCTGCCCTCTTTTTTCGAGAGGTGGATTTTCGGGGATCGCGCGATTAGTGGAGTACAGCGCTGTGTGGAGAGTGCGGCGCAATGAACAAGGTTAGCAGAAGGGTGGGGGGTGGGGGAGAAATGAAAAAGGGACAGAGTCTGGACAAACAAATATGAGAAAACGCATTACACATTTACAAAGGGAAGCATCTATCCGCCCTCTCCAGCTTGTGGTGCCTTTGGTAGACAAGGTTCCTTTGATATGAAGAAATACACTTCTATTAAAATGCAACTCATGATCACTGCGCCCAGTTTAACAAAAAAAAGTTTATGGAATGTTGTTTGGTAGTAATGAACATTCCCTTATCTCTTTACAGAGGAAAATCCATGCTCCACTGCATCTTATTGAAATGCCCCATCTTGCCCAGTCACACCGCTCTTTTTAAAGTATACAAAAAGCATTTTCAGTAATCTACAAGGGAAGGAGGCGACCGAGCAAAAGTAATGGAATGAGGAGGTCATGTATTCAAGAGCAAAGTAAACCTCATTATACAGCATATTGAATTAAAATGAATTCTTACTGTCTGGCGAGGGAGCCGCACTGAGGGGGCAAAATAAGATTTCTGCAACTTTGCAAGCAAGAAAATTCAGATTCACCTGAAAACATGCATTACTCAACACTAGAAAGCTATTTGTATATTTTTGTATATTATACTTTGTTTTATGGTGTTTGGAATTAAGAGAGGAGCGGGGGCAAAAATACACCCCCCCTCCCGCATAAAGCAAACATCTGCTCTCTTTTTCCATATATATATATATGTGACCTGCCGCCTCAAAACCACCAATAAGTCGCCAAAATTCATTTCGCTGTTTTATAGTTCATCTAAAAGTAGAGCTTCTCAGATTTCCAATGGTACATGACTCATCCAAACTGGACAATAGATAGTTAGGAATCAATAACCTCCGTTAAGAGAACAGAGCCTTTCGGAACAAAAGAGCGCACGGGAGCTCCTCTGCGCTATTTTGTTTGTGAGGGAGCACAGGAGGGTATTGAATACTCCGTGGTAAACTGGTATAAAGGGATTTGAGATAAATTTGGATTAGGACCTATTCTTTATTTTCTCCCCAAATCAGTTCATTACCTTGATGAATTTTTGGCTAGGATGGCAATGAATGAAAGCACTAATAAAAGCACTCTAACGCTCCATGATGCTGTCAAGTTGTGTCAATGGAAAATTTTTGAATTTTTTTAATCATATATCTGGGGCGAATTACGATCCCAAACATTCAGACATGACAGAATGATAATGAACCTGCCCATTTCTATCAAAAAAAAAAAAAAATATACCAATCCGACCAAAATGACGTTTGTTGGTCTTTTTCTCAGTTGTGATGCGTGCGACTTATTGGTGGTTTCGAGCCGGCGGATTACATTATGATATACAGTATTTTGAAATAGTGAGAAATATTGCAAAAATAAATATATACGAGGGATTTTTAAATAGTGAAGTTTTTATTTTTAGAGCACCGAGCATGCTCAACATGCTAAATATGTTTGTTTCACATGGTTGTTGTGCAGTCATAATTTTATGATACAAAATTTTCTCTATTTTTTCTTGCTAGGCGGCCCATTCCCCCTTGAATGATTGAGGAGGGAGAATTGCACCCCTGCCCCTCCTTCCGGCGCCCATGACTGCTGCTACCACTCCTACTCCTCCTGCTAGGTCTGTTAAGGAGTAGCAGTGGTAGTGCTTTAATGTTAAGTATGCTGGGGGTGTTTCACAAAGACTATGACTGACTAAAATCGCACATGACTATGGCTGGCCATTCATGTCACTATTTTCTTTCACCATGGATCTCTCAAAGGATTTGCAAATCATGGTTCTGCAGAACTGACACTTTTTTATATTTCATTGATAAAGAAAACAAAAATGTTAATGCTTCAAATTTGTGACACCCTCCTCCCTTCTAGCGACGCCCCTGGGTGAATTAAACAGTTAATTGGTAACCAAGGGTTCTGAAGAGAAACCTGCAAAGATTTTGATACATCATTGCAAATTTTATGAGGGTATGTGCTTGCAGACTAATTTCCAGCCTCTGTTTATATAAAAAAAACAATGTCAATTCCTACTCGTAGTGGGTTCAAAGGAATCTTGCGACCGGCTGCGATTTTAAACCGATCGGACCATTTCTCCAGCCTAAAGGCTTACATACAGCCAAAATTCCTTTAAAAATAGCAATTCCATGAATGATGACTTTCCTGACATGCATAATTTCTGTTCATCGATTTACTTTTGGACATTTCCTTATATTCATAATGTGTGTCCAACCTTTGTTCGAACCAGGTTTAACACAGACATGACTCCACCAATTTATATGTTCATAATTCGATCACGGATAAGAAGAAATGTAGGAGGTGTCAAAAAGAGAAGGGATCATTAACAAACTTCAGATTCGTGGAAATTGAATGTTTGATATTAGTACAGTCAAAATACGAAAAAAAAGGGGTCAACCTAGAACTAATTGCAACAGAAACGATTCCACTTGCATATAGTCTGAAAAATACCTAAAAACAACATACTAAAAATTAACAAAAATTGAAGTGGTGGATCAATGCCTAATTTGCATAAATTCAAAATGGCCGCCATTTCAGACTTCAGTAGACATGGTGAGACACAGAGAACCTATTTTAGCCTATATCTCTAGATATGAGACACGTAGAGAGCTAATTTTAGTGTCTTTACCTATGTTTTCGGGGTCAAAAAACATAATTATGGCATTATTACCAGCTTACAACTACTCCTTAACTCCTAATTTGCATAAATTTGCATAAAATTAGCCTTTTTAAAACTTCAAAATGGCTCCCAAGTTGCAATTTAAAAACTAAATCTCATCTGATACCCATGGAAAGTTAATTTCAATGTCCTTATATCCATCGTTTGGGGATGAAGAAGATTTATAAGCATTACTAGCAAGTTATACCTATCCACTGACTCTTAATTTGCATAAATTTGCATACAATTAACCCCCTTCCACATCTAAATGGCGGCCATTTCAGACCACATTAAACACGCAGAACATACTTTAGCCTATATCTCTACATCCGAGACACGTAGAAAGCTAATTTCGGGGTCTTTACCTATGTTTCTGGGGTCAAGGAACATGATTATGGCACTATTACCAGCTTACAACTACTCCTTAACTCCTAATTTGCATAAATTTGCATAAAATTAGCCTTTTTGAAATTCAAAATGGCTGCCAAGTTGCATTTTAGCCTATATCTCTAGATCTGAGACACGTATAGAGCTAGTTTTAGTGGCTTTACCTATGTTTTCGGGGTCAGGGAAGGTGATTATGACATTATTACCAGCTTACAACTACTCTTTAACTCCTAATTTGCATAAATTTGCATAAAATTAACCTTTTTGAAACTAAAAATGGCTCCCAAGTTCCATTTTAAAACTCTAACTTCAATTGATACGCTTGGAAAGTTAATTTCAGTATCCC
>JAPZVO010001267.1:0-19694 GCA_029962745.1 Echinometra lucunter | reverse complement strand
AGTACTATGTGTGAGTGGAAGGGTGCGTGTAGGTTGGTGGGCTTGTGTGGACGGTGTTTAAGTGTTTTTATGTTTGTTTTCGTCGAAGGGGCAAGTTGTAGTCATTGGCATCCATTGCACTGACATTTTTAAAAAGCGCTAAAGTGAGTAAAATGAAATATACCATTTAAAATACGGGTATACGTGTGAAGAGGACTCCAATAAATTGCTGGTTTGAGAGGGAATAGGGATTCAGAATATACTTTTCGATCATTACCAACTCTCGTACTCGTGTTGGCTTCTTCCTCCCATTTTCTGATTTTGTTTTCAATGCGAGTAGAGATCGGTGGGGGGATACTTAATGTTCTTGAGGTGTAGGTAAAAACAAATTAATCAGAATGCACTATTCAAGATTTTTTTTGCAAATACATAAAAAAAAAAAAATCATAATCTTCTTTACCTTGCATCCAGTTTTCATCAAACGTTTATTCACTGCTTTGTTTGGGATAGTTTTGAGACTGGAATTAGCTTCATCTGGCTGTGGACTTGGCCTTTAATTCCTTTGATCTGTCTCCTGCCGCATAGCAAGCGCGCGAGGCCGGGGGGCTATGAGGGTGGTAACCCCTCCAAAACGCCATCCTCACTGACCGCCCCCCCCCCCCCCCACGACAAAAAGCTATCAATGGAATTTTAGACATTAAATAGGCGACTGGATATGACGAGCCCGTTTGACCGCCATCGTCGTTGTTGTTGCTGCTGCTGTTGTTTTTGGCCTTTGTGCTTGTCATTGTTAAGTGTTAAGTAAATAGTTATGTTTTTTTACTTTGTTTTTTTATCTTATCGTCGATGTATATCATCATCATCATCATCATCATCATCATTACTATATTATGTAGTATTATTAGTATTATTTAGTATCATTATCATTATTAATGTTATTATTATTATCATTATTGTTATTATTATCATTATTCATTCATTCGACCATAAAAATCACATTCAAAATGCAATTAAAAGTTATAATAGGCAGAATGAAATGAATATAAATATCTTTAAAATCGATAGTGAAGAGGCGGAAATATGAAGTAAGAGTAGAAGAAAAGAAAGGAAGAAATTGTTGTCATGGGCCAGACCCGCAAAAGTAAAAATTCTTCACTGTTGCCCTGAGGCATGCTATCCACCATATAGAAGAATATTGCACAATCCCATTCTTTTAAATACAAATATTCCAAACAATTATACAATTATTTCACATTAAAAAAAATAGTGAAAGTGTAGGTTTCAAATTTCTGAGAGGCCCCACCCCCCCCCCGAGCTGCGTACGGCCGTGGTGGGATGTTTCACGATGTTCATCTGTTCAATATGACGGGGGATAATTAAAATTCGTAAGCTGAAATTTCTATCCTGCTTATATACGGGTATTTTATAATCCTTGATATGTGCACTAAAAGAGGTTTCATGCATGTCAGGTGTAGTGTCACTTTCAAATAGAAAGTGGGATGGGATTCGATGAAGTGCCTCATCTTGCCAACAAAAAAAAAACAAAAAAAAAAAAAATAACGGTTCATTCCACTACAAGATGAAGTTCATATTCAAATTGGAAAGAAATTGAAAAATTGATAAAAATTGGATGAAAAATACGGAAGTTATGAATTTGTCAATTGAGGTATGATGAATGAATGAAAGTTGGGCCCCTGGCCCATCAACTTTTTTTTTCGGGTGGGGGTGCTTCATGCCTTCTAATTCCTAATTGCACACAAAAAATTACTCCCCGCCCCCCCCCAAAAAAAAGAAACACATTTGGGCAATTCCACAAGGGAAAACCAATCAGCCCCTTCAGATGTATAGTAAACAATCATTGATAAAATTCGGGAGCTAGGATAAAAGTCTTTTGCCTTTCCATTCATTATTTTTGTTCACTGCTGGGCACTTTAACCGAAGAATTTCCCATGTGATTACATATTTCATCCATATCGCAATGGACTAGTATACCCTTCTTGGCGTACCAGCATGTTGTAGGTTATCGCGTGCATGAATAATGATGCACTATTCCTTCCAAGTGGGAAATTTTCATGACACTCCCTGATTGCCACATGAAAACTATATGCAACCATCCATCTATGAATAGGCGGGAACCATTGATAAAAAATCTACTACAGGTGCGGCGCTACTGGGGCATGGGGCGGCCCGCCTTATCACTTGGTGGTCCGGCAAGAAAAGTAGACACAGAGAAATGGGAAAGAGAGGATAGAGTCATGTAACGACGTAATCCCCCATGTTAGTTCTTAATATTAATTCACATGTACGTCAGGTTAGCAATCTCCCCCCCCCCCCCGGAAATACTCTTGCACCGCCCTATTTTTCTCTTTTTTAAACTAATGAATATTTCTCTGGGGTCAACAAAATCTGTATAGTCTTTATCATGGAGATGCCAAACTCCCATCTCACTGGTCTCATCCTACACAGAATTTAAGTCACGCGCTTCGTGTACATGTGTTTATCCATGCGTCCCAATGAAAACTAAAACTTCAACGAACAAAACAGTACTGGTTGTGGCTGTGCTCCTATTGTTGAATGTTATGTATCAAGATACTGGCACTTTCGTTCTTTTGAAATCAAGGTATGAAATGATATTATAAGTTTGGACTGAATACGAGAACTATATTGTATGATAACACTGCGGCCGTTCGTAGGAACCTCCATGTTGACATATTTATTATGACGCTGCGACGAAAAAGGAGGGAAAATACTGCGGGATGATACTAACCATGTACAGTACACCCCACATATTAAGACACAATAAAATGTTCAGTTTATGAATTCTGGAAATACAATAATCATCAACATGTATAATATGAACTGAGTAAGAAAAGAAATAGGTATTTTTCATGATTTAACTGGAAACTGTTACCCACTGAGAAAAAATGTGCAAATCGCACCCTATAAATGCTACAATGCCAGCACTTTTTGGCCGCAATCTTGTATCCTACATGACAAAAGGTGCAAAATGCACCTTTTTATCTTGTTTGCACTGGAAAACACATTTTGCATCCTGAAAGATGCAACTTTGCCCCTTTTAGGGTGCACAAATTTTTGCGTTCAAAATGGATTCGGACTGATGATTGTTACTTTCATGGTTTTTATCAACTTTTCCTTGCAGCTATCTGCAAACTACATAACAGTCAAAATTTTAGCAGCTATTGCAAATCATTTTATTGACCCAATGATAAAGCCTCATACAGGAAATTGCCTGTTCCACACACTTTCCGTGATCGAAGGGAAGACAAGACAAAGACCATGAGAGAGAAATAGAGAAGAGAGAGGGAGAGGGCATGGAGGGAGATAGAGAGCATCGTGAATGTATATAGAGAACAAATAGAATGTCAAGTAAATTTCGGATAGCGAATCCAACCGCCATAATTCAGTATATCAACAAGCAATAAACTTTTTAAGATAGCTTGCTTGTTTTAACAGTTTAAGCCAAATACAATATCAAATTTGGCAAAATAACAATTCTTAAAAATACGTATCATAGGTAAATGGACTGGAGTCTCTAAGAGTGCACTTTCAATCACATTTTAACAAAATAATAGGGGAATGAAAAGCATTGAACATTATCTCCAAATGGTGTAGAGAAGGGTTAACAAAAACACACTAATGATTTATGTTTACAACATGTTGAAGACAAGTTTTAAAATATCTCCACAATGGAATGTTATTGCGACTAGAATGCAGGCTATTTATCCTTCCAGTGAAGGCAAAGTAATTGGACTTTTGAATTAGGCTAATTAAAAGCTATCGCAATATCAAACAACTTCATTTAATGAACCTATGCCCTCATACGCCATATACTTTCTTAAATTGTCAACAATGTATGTTGTTAATTCCTTTGTCATGCAGATTGTCTATTGGTCATAACAGAGTAAGGAGTCAGCCCATAAAGATCAAGAATAGTTGTATAGTTGCACAAAAAAATCTTTAAATCAATAAGGCATGTTTTCCTAAAGGTAAACACAAACGTGTTTTTGGAGTGTGAAAAAAAGGGATGAAAAAAAGAAGTATCTGCACACATGCCTACGTAAGAGTTATTGACTAAAATTGATGAAAATTGTTTGACCATGTTCTTATCAACATCCAGCAAAGTAGCCAAACTCGAGTGGCATTATACCTAGAATTAATTTTAAAATGCGAAAATCTCTCTAAGGGGAGAATCTCTCAGACTCTCTTTACTATGATTCTATATCTCTTGCGCATATCATTTTCGATATTGCCTTTTTTTAATAGAGTTATTTGAACTTGAAGTTTCATCCCCCCAAATGTCATTGTATGGGAAATTTCCAAAATTATGATGTATCTTGATAACATCTATCGGATATCCTTGGGATAAGTTACTTCACTTTTTGAATAATGTCGAAAATTTAATTGAACTAAATCATTCGAGCAAGTGAAAGAATATCGACAACCTGAGGGGACCTGCGCAAATCCGTTTGTAAGGGGATCATTTACTTGTTTTGCCCTTTTCCCGTGAACTCACACTGCACACATCCTCATTCACCTGCGGAGACCAACACACGTATAATATCATTTTGCGATCGAAAGAAGCAAGCTAGAGAACCACTTTTATGTTTTAAAGAGGTTCTCAATTTAAACATTCCAAGAAATGAAAGTCATTTATGAGATTTGGATAAAAAAAATCACCAACTTATTAAGTACACAATCATTTTTTCTTGGAATGAGGGAGGACTGTATACGCCATCCCCCCCCCCCCGAAGATGTAATAATCATGAATTCTCATATCAGTAAAGCTGGCGACAAGGACTCAAACTAATCTGAGATTTGAAAACCTGTACATGAATACAAGAACACCTAACCTTATTTCATTGCCTGAAGTCGATGAAATTAAAGAGGGCGAACAAACCCCGCTATATACTTTGTTAATTAGCTATTGTGGTAGGTCTAGTTTCCTGTATGCGAATTTAGTCCCCATGATGTTGTAGTTATAAAAACTTTCAACGATTTTTTTTTTCTAGTGGGTCTATTTCATCCACATTATAGGCCATAGGAACCTATTTTCCCCCTATTTATTTCTTCAGTTGTCCTGATATTTTATTAATTTGGATATACCCGAGACTGCTGCATATTTCCCCTTTGATTCAGTGTATAATCCTATTTAACAAAGTGATGCTTGTTGAAAATATATCAGAACAAGGAAAACTTGGGACCTGATCAAATTCTTTGTCAGCTGAATGGACATATCACTCCTTTTCACTACTTTGCATGGAAAAATCCTTTAAAACGTACCCCAAAAAGAGAAACATATGAATTGTGTTGTTATGTCAGTGTATTTATCTTCTATTAAAGTTAAGTATATCTCCAATTCCAAGCAGACAGAAAGTGAAATATCAGGAAGGAGTAATTAATGTTTGTGATGTCTGTCAAACTTTTCAAGATAATTTAGTAAAAATCCGTAATCTTAAACTTAAACAAGATCAACATTGCAAAACTAATTTAGAAGAGAAATATGGCTCCTTCTAGTTTAGATTTTTGTCCTTTAATCAGTCTACCTGCTTAGTCATGTTCACCTAATTAACACAATATACATCAGTATCAAGCACGTCAAAAGGCACCCTCGAGTATTTTTAATTTTACACCCCAGAAGTTACTGTTATTCCTTCTTATCATACCTAAAGAAGAGAGAAAGATTAAGTATACCCTAATGATTATTTTTACACTATAATGGAATGAAATATAGAGTCAGGCTTGATTTCTGAGACAGCAATTTAGTTCATTTTGACAAAGCAATACATTATCATGCTAATTAATCATCCATAGAGGGCGTAAAAACTAGCAATAAAAATAATTTTTCAAAATTCAGCGAATGTAATTTAAAACATCAAAGCTCAACAATAAATGTCTGATTTGTCTAAGGAATCACTGTATGAAATTTCAACTTTGTACCATTTCGGGTTTCTAAATGGCAAATAATTTGTGAAAGAAGGAGGAGAAGTCCACCTTTCATAAGGCATTTCTCAAACAAACTCATTTTCATGGCTCTGAGTGAACTTTTTGAGACACAAAGATGCGCAATTGACGTAAAACCGCATGAAATTATACTTTTTCTTATATTTCTTAACATTATAAACACAATTCTCAGCGAACAGTAGAAAAATAAAGAATATAACATAGACTCAAACAAATTATAATATAACAAGCAGGATTGGTGCACGTCCAGGTCTGTATTCTCCCCACAACTCTGGGCGAGACGTCTCAAGCTTAGCCGTAGGAACAGCAGGACGTCGATAATCCGTGATTAGCACGACTTAGAATTTATGGCAAATTTTGCAGTAAAATCTGGTTGACTGTATTTTTAGAGATCAGAGAGATAGATGAATATTGTACAATTTAGATGGCAGCCATAAAAGTGGATTTGTCTTTGGAAAAGGTTAAAAAACGACACAAATACTGGCTTGTATTCTCCCCTTAACTCTGGGCGGGACCACTCACCACTACCCGTACAAACAGAAGGGCGGTCAATAATCCGTGCTTGGCACGACTTAGAATTTATGGGAAATTTTGCAGTAAAATCTGGTTGACTGTATTTTTATAGATCTGTGAGATAGATGAATATTATACAATTTAGATGGAAGCCATCAAAAGTGAATTTGTCTTTGGAAAAGGTTAAAAAACGACACAAATACTGGCTTGTATTCTCCCCTTAACTCTGGGCGGGACCACTCACCACTACCCGTACAAACAGAAGGGCGGTCAATAATCCGTGCTTGGCACGACTTAGAATTTATGGGAAATTTTGCAGTAAAATCTGGTTGACTGTATTTTTATAGATCTGTGAGATAGATGAATATTATACAATTTAGATGGAAGCCATCAAAAGTGAATTTGTCTTTGGAAAAGGTTAAAAAACGACACAAATACTGGCTTGTATTTTCCCCTTAACTCTGGGCTGGACCACTCACCACTACCCGTTTAAAACAGAAGGGTGGTCAATAATCCGTGCTTGGCACGACTTAGAATTTATGGGAAATTTTGCAGTAAAATCTGGTTGACTGTATCTTTATAGATCAGTGAGATAGATGAATATTATACAATTCAGATGCCAGCCATTAGTAGTGAATTTGTCTTTGGGAAAGGTTAAAAAATGACACAAATACTGCCATGTATTCTCCCCTAAACTCTGAGCGGCACCACTCAACTATGACTTTACAAACAGCAGTGGTGGCAAAATGTCTAGTGCTTGACACGAGCTAAAATTGTTTAGGATGTTTTCTCACAAAGATCTGGTTAACACTCTTTACACAAATCATGGAGATAGATGAATATTATACAATTTTGACGACAGCCATCAAAAGTGATTTTGTCTTTGGAAAATGGTTAAAAAGGGACACAAATGCTAGCAGTGTTTACCCCTAAACTCTTGGTGGGATGTTATTCGTGGAAGCAGCAGGAATTTTAGTGGCGTATATAGCGGCAGTACAGGTATTTAATTTGACAAGATCACAATTCTTTAAAATACGTATTATAGGTAAATGGACTGGAGTCTCTAAGAGTGCACTTTTAATCATATTTTAACAAAATAATAGGGGAATGAAAAGCGTTGAACATTATATATCTCGAAATGTGTAGAGAAGGGTTGACAAAAACATACGAATGATTTATGTTTACAACATGTTGAAGACAAGTGTTAAAATATCTCCACAATGGAATGTTATTGCGACTAGAATGCAGGCTATTTATCCTTCCAATGAAGGCAAAATAATTGGACTTTTGAATTAGGCTAATTAAAGACTATCACAATATCAAACAACTTCATTTAATGAACCCATGCCCTCATACGCCATATACCTTCCTAAATTGTCAACAATGTATGTTGCTAATTCCTTTGTCATGCAGATTGTCTATAATTGGTCATAACAGAGTAAGGAGTCAGCCCATAAAGATAAAGAATAGTTGTATAGTTGCACAAAAAATCTCTAAATCAATAAGGAAAATTTTCCAAAAGGTAAACACAAACGTGTTTTTGGAGTGTGAAAACAGGGATGAAAAAAAGGAAGTATCTGCAACACATGCCTACGTAAGAGTTATTGACTAAAAATTGATGAAAATTGTTTGACCATGTTCTTATCAACATCCAGCAAAGTAGCCAAACTCGAGTGGCATTATACCTAGAATGTAAGTGCAACTTGATTAACAATTAAGTTTAAAATGCGAAAATCTCTCTTAGGGGAGAATCTCTCAGACTCTCTTTACTATGATTATATATCTCTTGCGCATATCATTTTCGATATTGCTTTTTTAAAAAAATAGAATTATTAGAACTCGAAGTTTCATCCCCCAAATGTCATTGTATGGGAAAATTCCAAAATTATGATGTATCTTGATAACATCTATCGGATATCCCTGGGATAAGTTACTTCACGTTTTAAATAATGTCGAAAATTTAATCAAAATAAATCATTCGAGCCAGTGAAAGAATATCGACAACCTGAGGAATCCTGCGTAAATCCGTTTGTAAGGGGATCATTAACTTGTTTTGCCCTTTTCCCGTGAACTCACACTGCACACATCCTCATTCACCTGCGGAGACCAACACACGAATAATATCATTTTGCGATCGAAAGAAGCAAGCTAGAGAACCACTTTTATGTTTCAAAGAGGTTCTCAGTTCAAACATTCCAAGAAATGAAAGTCATTTATGAGATTTGGATAAAAAAAATCACCAACTGATGAATTACACAATCATTTTTTCTTGGAATGAGAGAGGACTGTACACGCCACCCCCCCCCCCCCCCGAAGATGGAATAATCATGAATTCTCATATCAGTAAAGCTGGCGACAAGGACTCAAACTAATTTGAGATTTGAAAACCTGTACATGAATACAAGAACACCTAACCTTATTTCATTGCCTGAAGTCGATGAAATTAAAGAGGGCGAACAAACCCCGCTATATACTTTGTTAATTAGCTATTGTGGTAGGTCTAGTTTCCTGTATGCGAATTTAGTCCCCATGATGTTGTAGTTATAAAAACTTTCAATGATTTGTCTTTCTAGTGGGTCTATTTCATACACATTATAGGCATTTTTTTTTCTTCAGATGTCCTGATATTTATTAATTTGGATATACCCGAGAGTGCTGCATATTTCCCCTTTGATTCAGTGTATAATCCTATTTAACAAAGTGATGCTTGTTGAAAATATATCAGAACAAGGAAAACATGGACTTGATCAAATTCTTTGTCAGCTGAATGGACATATCACTCCTTTTCACTACTTTGCATGGAAAAATCCTTTAAAACGTACCCTAAAAAGAGAAACATATGAGTTGTTTTGTTATGTCAGTGTATATATCTTCTATTAAAGTTAAGTATATCTCCAATTCCAAGCAGACAGAAAGTGAAATATCAGGAAGGAGTAATTAATGTTTGTGATGTCTGTCAAACTTTTCAAGATAATTTAGTAAAAATCCGTAATCTTAAACTTAAACAAGATCAACATTGCAAAACTAAGTTAGAATAGAAATATGGCTCCTTCTAGTTTAGATTTTTGTCCTTTAATCAGTCTACCTGCTTAGTCATGTTCACCTAATTAACACATTATACATCAGTATCAAGCACGTCAAAAGGCACCCTCGAGTATTTTTAATTTTACACCCCAGAAGTTACTGTTATTCCTTCTTATCATACCTAAAGAAGAGAGAAAGATTAAGTATACCCTAATGATTATTTTTACACTATAATGGAATGAAATATAGAGTCAGGCTTGATTTCTGAGACAGCAATTTAGTTCATTTTGACAAAGCAATACATTATCATGCTAATTAATCATCCATAGAGGGCGTAAAAACTAACAATAAAAATGATTTTTTAAAATTCAGCGAATGTAATTTAAAAAATCAAAGCTCCACAATAAATGTCTGATTTGTCTAAGGAATCACTGTATGAAATTTCAACTCTGTACCATTTCGGGTTTCTAAATGGCAAATAATTTGTGAAAGAAGGAGGAGAAGTCCACCTTTCATAAGGCATTTCTCAATCAAGCTCATTTTCATGGCTCTTAGTGAACTTTTTGAGGCACAAAGATGCGCAACTGACGTAAAACCTCATGGAATTATACTTTTACTTATATTTCTTAACATTATCAACACAATTCTCAGCGAACAGTAGAAAAATAAAGAATATAACCTTGACTCAAACAAATTATAATATAACAAGCAGGATTGGTGCACGTCCAGGTCTGTATTCTCCCCGCAACTCTGGGCGAGACGTCTCAAGCTTAGCCGTAGGAACAGCAGGACGTCGATAATCCGTTGTTAGCACGACTTAGAATTTATGGGAAATTTTGCAGTAAAATCTGGTTGACTGTATTTTTAGAGATCAGAGAGATAGATGAATACTGTACAATTTAGATGACAGCCATAAAAAGTGAATTTGTCTTTGGAAAAGGTTAAAAAACGACACAAATACTGGCTTGTATTCTCCCCTTAACTCTGGGCGGGACCACTCACCACTACCCGTACAAACAGAAGGGCGGTCAATAATCCGTGCTTGGCACGACTTAGAATTTATGGGAAATTTTGCAGTAAAATCTGGTTGACTGTATTTTTATAGATCAGTGAGATAGATGAATATTATAAGATTTCGATGACAGCCATTAGTAGTGAATTGGTCTTTGGGAAAGGTTACAAAAAGGACATAAATACTGGCTTGTATTGTCCCCTTAACTCTGAGCGGCACGACTCACCGTGGACTATACAGCAATGGTGGCAAAATGTCTAGTGCTTGACACGAGCTAATGTTTAGGATGTTTCTCATCAAGATCTGGTTAACACTCTTTACACAAATCATGGAGATAGATGAATATTATACAATTTTGACGACAGCCATCAAAAGTGGTTTTGTCTTTGGAAAAGATTCAAAAGGGACACAAATGCTGGCTGTGTTTACCCCTAAACTCTTGGCGGGATGTTATTCGTGGAAACAGTAGGAAGTGTAGTGGGGGTAGCGGCAATCTGGTAGGGCCTTTAGGCCTATTGTCATGAATTAGAATTTATGGGATATTTTTCTAATATGATTTATACTGATTAATATGATAAAGTATAAATTTCTATCAGATTTTTCAAATATGCATAGATTTTGTATATCACGGCAATAGGCCTATAATTTACATTATTATTATCATAATACTTACTTCTATCATTATTATACTGATATAAGTTTGTATAAGTTGTATAAGTTGTGACAGAGTGAAAGGCAGAAGGGTTTATAGGGCTATAATGTAAATACTACAAAATAGCTCTAAAGAGTGTATTGTGGCTATATGTATCCTTCTTGTCTTCACCCTTTCTGTCTGATTGCTCCCTAGATAGCTTTTCACTCCCCCTCCCAAATGCAATGTATATCACACACTTCGAAATTTACACGCGTATAGGCTATAACATCACTGTTTCGAATTATTGCAAATGCTGATAACCATTTCTACTTTGATGGTGTTTTTATCCTAAATTCTACCGCCTTCGTACAACTGAAGAACATTGATCTCTCGACCCCCCCCCCCCCTTCTTCACCTTGAACTGCCACAAGATTTGTCGTCATAATACCACTGAAAACGCCTGAAGCAGATTGCGACAAGGAAACAGTCGACCCTTTATCATGTTTATTATAGCATCATGGATGAAGTTCTTTCACCATCTTTAGCTGTGATTCTAGTGACTGATATCTAAGAAAACATTATTTCATGTTTCATTTAACAATCAGATGAAACAAAGTAAAGTAAAAGGAGAAGAAGAAGGAAAAAAAAAAGAGTATGGATAAAATAGAGCAGGATCATGCAACTAGCCCCAATGGCAAATTCACCTTTGAAACACATCGGTCATCTTGCCCCCCTCCGCCTATCAAAGTAGTCTGGCGCTGCCGATGTCATGGGCTGGACCTTACTATCACGGGATAAGCATATAACACAGGTTGCTTCTTTTATTTTTTTTTAAATTTCTTCATTAAAAACCATAACGCCTGAAAGTAAACTACTATATGCCCTTCTGTCACTGTTGATGGAATGTTTTCTTCATTGACCAGTCCGGCCCCTGGACACGCTGTTTACATGCAGTTTGGCGCGCAATCACATACAAGCGTGGTCGGTGGGTGAATTATATTCTGGATATGACATGGATATAAATATGGATTTATTTGTCTTATTGTCCGTGAGGTGATGCGATCTTCGTGTAATTAGACCATGATGTGGGGCTAATTGTGACTTTGGAAAGGATGCAGGCTCTGGCTTCACCGCCTGGACATTTAGGGGTGAGCCCGGGGGTGAGTCATGGTTATGCCATTATTATGTAAATGTAGGCGTGCTGTGTATGCATACTATACATGGATATTATTCACAGTCGATGTCAGGTCATCTAAAACACTGAATCAAATGCATGAAGATACTATAGGTACAATAAGTTATATTTTATATCGTAAGGTTGAATATTTTGATATAGGTAGCCAATGAAAATCAGGGCATGACGAGGTGCTGTAACTTTTGGCATTATCATCATTGAATTCCAGAGTAGAAAAAGAGTGAAATGGAAAAAGGTCCAAGAAAAAATAGGAATGTTTATTTGTCGTTTTCTTGTTTTTTCTGTTGTCATATTGTTTTAACATTATGTTTTGATGCAGAATATTGCGATGAATCTCCTAATATTTATTGACATGCTAATATGGTAAGATGTACGGTGTCGTGTACTGTGCGCACGCGTTCTCAGTTAATTCTAATAGCGTTTTCGCGATTACTTTTTTTTTTTTTTTTTTTTTTTTTTTTTTTACAAAACACACATCCAGGTACACGTTGCTATCATTGTGCTTGCATAACAATTTATTTGATGCAGAATAATAAGAACGATGTGAAGATAAGAAGCTTAATTTGCTCAAGGGCATAGATACCGTGCCGGGGGTTCGTACCTCCTTTGCTTTCCAGTAAACCATTTGACTAGAACAGCTCAGGTTTTGATAATGATGGTGATGATGATGATGATGATGATGATGATTACGGTGATGATGATTATAATGGTAAAGAACCTTGTAATATTTTATTGATTCAGCAACACTATCTATATTTTAGGCCGGAATTTTCACTTCCACTTCCCTGATTTTCTGGAAATATTTTAGGCAGTGGAATCAGTACGATTACTAGAATAAACAATTCAAGAAATTATGCTGAAATAGTGTTTTCTCTTCTTTTCTACACCACAGTGCCGCAATATATTTGTATCATGGAGAAGAATGATGTGAAATCCCCCTAAAGTTTGCCACCACATCCAGCGATGCAAACCCCACATACTAGCGCAATAAAGAGTAAAGTCCTTTGCACCCAAAATTCTCCCCGTGTTCTGAAGTTGATGGTTTAAATGACTTGACAGTTTTATTACTTGTAAAACGGGTGAAAATGGTAGTCTTACACTGACCCTTCCTTAGTAACCAAAATGACCTTTCAGGTAAGTCACCCACATTGCACCCTAATTTGACATGATATTCCCTCATTTTTCAATTTCAAAACATCCTAAAACTAGGTACGCCGATTTTCATAGTGTATAATGTAGTGTAGGCGCCATTCTCCTACTGCATCATCCATAATGACGGTAGGGCCTATGCTATAAACATGTCCTGAAATAGCTGTCTCAGTGGCTCTGAATGAATTCTTTGATGTTGTAATTATAATTTATCTTCAGTTATTTTCAAATATTTATCATAATGAACAACAACAACAACAAAAGATTTCTCCACGAGAACTGATATCAGGCCTTGATTTTATTAAATGTCACCAGCAGCTCATTCATGACCAGATTGTAATTCTCCCCTAAACTCTCGGCGTTGTACCACTCACGGTTTCCCGTAGAGCAGCAGTGGTCGTATACTCCCCTGGTGCTTGGCACAGTTGGCACGATTTAGAAATAATGGGGTAATTTTCAATGGTATTTGGTTTATATTTAATACAATTTAGATGTCAGCCATTTTAAATTTATCTTGCCTTTGCGAATTGCTAAAATTGGACACAACACTGGCTTATCTCCCGTCAACTCTGGCATGACCACTCACGGTTACCCTAGAATAGCAGTGGTTGTAACTCCCC
Organism: Echinometra lucunter; assembly: GCA_029962745.1. Classification (NCBI taxonomy): domain Eukaryota; kingdom Metazoa; phylum Echinodermata; class Echinoidea; order Camarodonta; family Echinometridae; genus Echinometra; species Echinometra lucunter. The sequence goes on along the minus strand of JAPZVO010001267.1, from coordinate 5,586 downwards.
TAGTGCTAGCACGATTTAGAGCTCTTCCTAAATATATTTTTTTTCAATTTTAATTCTTAACAAAAAAAAAGAAAAAGAAAAAAGAAACAGCTGAGAAACTCTCTTACGGTCGCTTCGATCCATATATATATATATATATATATATATATATGCGTGTGTGTGTGTGTGTGTGTGTATTGATTAATTGACCGATCGAAGCGACCGTAAGAGAGTTTCTCAGCTGTTTCTTTTCTCTTTTTTTTTTTGCATCGAGCACCATAGCTGAACATACATTGACGTATGTTGTAACTAACGGTCTTATCGGATCTCCTATTCTTGATGTAATTATGTTTTAAACCTCACTGAGTTGGAGTATTTTTTTCTTCAAAAATATGATCATTTGCTATGAGACCTCACAAATGCATTGAAAACATTTCAGCTCTTTCAGTACCGTGAAGAAAAATGACAATGATAATTAAGGAACAACCGTAAAACATAATAATTTGCGGTTGATTTCATTATCGTATGCCACTGTAAATACTGCGAAAACGATGGCCTTCAGCAAAAGTGCATTTTTGCCTGCTCGCTTCGATTGCTCGGAAATGAGTGAGAAGGCATTCCTATTCTTCTTCCTCTGATTCATTTCTCTTCATTGCGTTAGGGGTTTACTCACTAATTATTTATTCTTGGAAACCTATTTTTTTACAAGATATGCTTTTTAATAGGTTCCTCGTATTTCAATTATTTTCATTTCTTTGTCAAACAGTAATTGTTATTTGTCATTATGTTTTGACAATGTTCAAGATGAATGTTATGTATATTCTGTGGAATGTGAAACATTAAAAATCAAATCAAAGTAGTTATAATCATGTAAATATTAAGCTAGTATGATAACAAAATGCATCTAAAAAGTGCATTTTAAATTGTGAAGATATTCCCCTTCCGGTGTTCAAATTTGTGCCCCTTTTCTGCTAGTACCCCCAAACTTTGAAAGATGCTCAGCCGCTCAGGGGTCTTAAACTAATGCGCAGATCTTTGCGAACGTTCTCCTTCGAGTGTATTTTGCATTGATTTCTTTTTCGGGGTGGGGATGGGAGCGAGGGGTAATTAGCGCCTCATATCATAACTCCTAAGCACCTGAAAAATAGCTATATTGGACGTTCATTTTTTGTTACCTAATATTCAATTGAGAAACCCAGACATTAAGAATTTCGCTCTTCAAAATTTTCAAAAATTCGCTTCCCGCCGGACCCACACTGTGGTTTCGCTTTATAACGATGATAATAATAATAATAATAATAATAATAATAATAATAATAATAATAATAATAATAATAATAATAATAATAATAATAATAGTAGTAGTAGTAGTAACAATAACTATAATAATAATAACAATTATAGTAACAATAATAATAATTAATAATAATAATAATAGTAATGATGATGATGATAATACGTGGAATTTATACAGCGCTTAAAAAAAACAGTTCAAAGCGCTGTGCCGGCATTAACACGACAGGAAATAGCAACCAAACATATGGAAATAACTAGGAAGCAACATTAAGATGTTCATCATGATTATAATCATGTTTATTAGTATTATTTAAAGGACACATTTAACCTTATCTTCTTTATCATCATACTTAATCTTGCATTAGCTATTTCATGGTGTCTCATTACACCTTATCATGCTTATTATTTTGTAAGACCTAATAAACGGTTTAGATGTTTGTTTCAGAAATGGCTCTTCGTACGTTCATCCATTCATTCATTCATTCCTTCAGAGATATAATTGTTGGTAAAAGGGTATGACATCGTGAGTCCTGTAACGAGTTTGAGCCGAAACTCAGCATTTCTTTTTCTTTTGCTATCAAATAAGGAATCAAAAAAGTTATAACCAAAGCAATTACATGGGATGAAAATGATAGTCCGTTGAATATAATGTAAAAGTATTTTATGGCCTTCAAGATGCTATTTTTTTCCTTCTCGCTATATCCCTTTGCCATTGCCATTCCAACAAGTGCCCTTTCCGCTAGAGCCACCCGACATTTGAAATTAATGTGTGCTTAGGCTAACATCAATCAGAGAAGTGACAAAATGAATAAAAATGTAGAATTATAGGTACAGTTTAAAAGAAAATATTACTTATTACGTGAACACCATCATTTCTAAAGGATTCCAGCAGGTGCATATCCGGCGTGCATGCAGAACAAAAAGTAATAATCAGCGCACCCGATCCTCCGCATTTTTTACGAAGGTTATCGGCTTGAGAGAATGTCGGTCGGAAAGTTGAGAACATACATTTTCATATTATCCTAATGTTACATTATAATTCGGGTCAGGACATTCCATTTTCAGGACACTGTATAAAAGATAATTCTGATATGTCTGAGTCATTGAGATAAATTTTATCCTTTTTTTGGGGGGGGGGGGGGGGGTGTTTGTTTGTTTATTCTGGTTTTTATTTCTGATGGTTGTATGATTACCTGTAAATATTGCAATTGTTTATGATTTGTTATTTTTCTGTTTATATTTTGTTTATGCTGACCTAATAAAACATATAAATACATAGATACAACAACAAAAAAAAAGAAATGTAGAGCCTTCTATCGTCATCGTTAAACGTTAAGATGTGAAATTGTCACAAGACTTGGGCTGCATGTAGGCCTATATAAATTCTCATTCCCTAATATGACTGTATAGTGGCCTCGCTCACGGTCGGGCTCACGGTAAGTTGCTGGCTTATCTGCATTTGAATTACTCTTCATGAAATCACCCTTAAATTGGGCAATTAATTTTGGGTCTGACGTCTGTTGCATTAATTACTCTGGAACCACGTGCGCAGAACGTCCCGCATTTGGTCTCAAAACATGCGCGTGAATCGATAGAGAGAAGGGAAGGAAGAAAGAAAGAAAGAAAGAAGAAAAAGAAGAAGAGCTGTCCTACCGAATTTGGAAATTGATCTCACATAATATGTATATACATATTTTTTTTCCACGAGAGTTGCCAAAGCTTTTGTATAGTTTATTCAGTATTGTTTTATTCTGATCAACAAAACATTCAATTTAACATTAAATCAAACAATGTAACACTTTTCTTTCAAAGCTTATATGAAATCAGTTATTATGAAAATGTTCAGTCACCACTCTCCCACCTCGCTCCCCCCAAACATCTACTCTATCAAATTGCTGTTTTTGTTACTTGATCGCAAATAAACACACACACACACACACACACACACGCCCACACATCCACATCGCTTTACTCCCGAGGACAACTGTTGTCTCCTGTCATGTTGCTAGGCTGACAAAATAAGGGTCAAATCTTTTGCTTGACGTGGTTTATTTATTTATTTTTTTTTTTCACTGTCCGGGGAAATGAAGAGTTGGTGCAGAAGTGACAGATAGGGAAAGAGAGAGAGAGAGAGAGAGAGAGAGAGAGAGAGAGAGAGCATAGAGCGACAGAGAGAGAGAGAGAGAGAGGCGGGGGTATTGCGCATGTAATGATTTTGTTTTCGTTCTAGTTAAATATTAGGATAAAAAAGATCAATTTTGCCGTTTTTACAATTATTTCTATTCAGCAACATTATGTACGTTTACGTGAAAAAGGGAAAGAAAAATAGTGAGGCAGATTCAGTTGTCTTTGAGGAATTTCAGAGGTCTGACCCGGTATACATTATAAAGGTCTTACGAGCAGTAATCGTTCAGTCCAGTGGCATAATGTCTCATGGGGTAAATTTTGTGTACTTCCTTGCATTTTGAGAAATATTTGCCGTAAATACCGGGAATCGAAAGTCATTACTTTTTTCTTATTCCATTTGGTACTTGAACCTTGTTATTACAAAATTTATTGCAATTGATTCTCATTGGCTTTTCTGTAGTATATAGTAAAACTTTATTGAACCTTAGAAAAAGAATAATTTTGATTAATGGGGGAAAGGCTTAATTGGGGAAAAACTGAGAAAACACAACGTTAGAATGAGAAAAAAGAAGGATACAGCACAGAAACAAGATAGATGGCAAAGGGTAGAGATAGTGAAATATTTTGTAGAAAAGATCCAAAGAATAACATAAAGATAGACAGAAGGAAATATAACAATATATATATATATATATATATATATATATATATGATGGTAAAAAGCACGACAGAAGGGAAAGTAAAAGAAACCCCAAGGAACAGAAAATACAAGTTATCGTGAAATGAAAAGGTTGATAGAAATAACGATAAAAGAAAATATTATGAAAACGGGGCAAATAAAGGAAATAAAAAGTAAAATATTCAGCATTTCATAATCGATCAATATTAATTGGATGAGCTCCTCCCCTGTTCTCCTAAAGAGGTTTGATAATTATAACATTGTGCGAATTTTGTCCAGCAATATTAAGGAAATGTGTATCGGATGACAGTCAGGCCCAGGTATTATTTCTTGTTTTTTTTATTTTTTTTTCTACAAGTACATAATGGTAAATGAAAATGGTTTCGGGAGTAACCCGCTTGGGTGGCCCGAAATTTTTTAATTTATAGTTCTATACGGAATGTATATATTCATTTATCGCGTTTATATATAGTCCCAGACGTCTGGACGTGAGACTATGTTCCTTATGAAGAAAAGACACTTTACGTCGGTCAATTCATTTCGTTCAAAGTTTATTTTAGCATGAAATTTCACACTGTATTCATTTTTCGAGGTTTTTTTCCAAAATCATTTATAGAAATACTGGAAACTTTCATAATTTGGTATTTTCTTCAGCTCAGTCAGCCCATGTCCTTGTCTGTTTATCAGGGAGGAATTTGCAGTCAGAATGCATAGTTTGTTGCCCAGACCATTTTTTCTCTCATGATTGTTTTGGACAATCAGTGCATTATGTGTATACTAACGAAATGAATTTTATAAAACATGTTTATTAATTCATATCAATGAAACTTCAAACTGTAGATTGAAGGAATAAACATTGCTAGTTTTGAATGAATATATGAAATGATAATGTGCAACGTGTCTGCATATATAGACTATTTCATGCGATAACTGCCGACCGAGCGTCCTTCGTCACCTCGTAAAAACGGGTTTGGAATTGAGCATGTTTTCAGGGTTCAGCAGAATATTTATGGCCGGGATAAAGCTATTGAGTAAAATTTCAGCTCTTTGACCTCCGCCATAGACTCCATGCTGTAGAGACGATAAGGAAAGTTGCTCGTTTTCGACTGCTTTAAAATCCCAAACGAGAATCAATTGAGTAATTTTGTCCAAGGAGAAAAGCAGTACAATTCCTGACTTATCGAAACCAAAATGAGGAAAAAATGAGTTAGTTTTGAGTCAGAATGGCCGGACATTTCATAGTGAGAGGTGGTAGCAGAGGGAGGGGTAGGGAGGGTATAGGAAACAGAGACAGGAAGAGAATGATAAAAAAATAAATGAGATGATATAAAAGATGAATGTGCGAAAGAGGAGAAGTTGAGAGAAAGAGAGGGAAGGGAAGATAGAAAAAGAAAAGGAGGGATAGAAACAGAGAATGAAATACAGGTAGCACTACTGGAGTGACCCCAAAAAGACCTCCTGAAAGAATCGTGAGAGGGAGAGCACTGACCTTATACGATTGTCAT
>JAPZVO010001266.1:0-19694 GCA_029962745.1 Echinometra lucunter | reverse complement strand
GTAACGAGACACGGTGAAACAACAGGTATGGCAGAGAGAAAAGTACCTGCGATAACCCACGAAAGAACAATACCTGAGTGGCGGCCATCTTGCCTGCCAGAAGTTTGATACATAGGGAACATGCTGTAGAGACACAGACAGATATGATGGCCCACAGTACACCCCTGTGACGGTACAACGTTCCAAGAAGATTTTTCCAGGTGGACAGGTTTGACACAGTAGTCATGTCATTGATGACCTCATCGTCTGCAGCTTCAGTATCTTCATGGATATTGATACCGTGATAATCGATGCCACAGCTTTCGTTCTTGAAGTCAACTCTCTTTCGCTGAGCCATGGATTTGAAGTGGTTTAAACGTTCTCTTTATATTTCAGTACTTCACAAAATCCACGTTGGGATAGCTATTCCGGTTGGCCGCCTCCGAAGTCAAGTACAGTACTGTAAACTAAAACCAAGTTCTCTGAAACTAGGAGTATTGAATATCTATAACCAGCCTTCAAATTTCAAGTGTTTACTTGTAGTATATTTCATGGGTTTAATTTTTTTCTTGAATAAGGAGTGTCCAGGCAGATTAGATCACTGTCTATATTTTACTCTCAACTTAGTGGACTTTGACTCGAAAATAATTACATAAGTGGCGTACCATACGCCAAGCCCGAGATTAGAGGGAGGGGATCCTTTATTATTATTTTATCTCTTCCCTCCCCTTCCCTTTTCCTTTTCCTTTCTGCGGGTCCCTATTATTTTCTTTCTATATTCGGCCATTAACTAGGAAGGGGGAACGTGCCTCCTCATGGCCCCTTAGCCACGCCAGTCATGTGGTTATCAACGCAAACATTGAAATTGATGGGCATGCCAGTTATGACCTTAACAATCTAAGACCAGTGAAAATATAACAACAAGTGGTTACAAAGTCTAATAAAAATAGATAACGGGAGCTGAGTTTTATTCACCCAAGGTAGCCACATTAGTATTACTACTGCTCTTCCTGCGGGCCCTGCAATAATTATTACCCCAGCAAAGCCTGGTACCCATTTAATATACCTGGGTCGAGAGGACATGTGGGAGAAACTTCTTTTCAAAGGATGTAAGCACCGAGCGAGGATCGAACTCAGAACCGCTCATATGGAGCCTTCACCACTGTACCACAGTGGGCCAATGGACACTGTTATGAGGTGGACTTTAAGTCATCATTTTCACGTGAAATTCCACATGTGTGTTTTTTTGGAACTACTCAGTTATAGTTTTGACCTTCAGTGGTCAACATTTCAATTTATTATTCTAAATTGTAATGATAAAACTCAGTTTCCTTGAAAGATAGAAAGTGTTTCTCTAGTCAGTAAAAGAAATACCGTGTATAAATCGATAGATAACATGGCTCAGCAAGGTTTGGTGAAAAATGTTTTTTTTTTTTTTTTTTGGGGGGGGGGGGGGGAGGGTAGGCCTGATTTTGATGGCGGAAAGTCAGCCACTCCATCTGGTTTTTTTTTCTTTAATTGTTTTTGTTTGCTTGTTTTGTTTGCTGGCAACCGGAAGTGTCCGACAAGCCAAATTCGTGCTGCTTTAGAGGGAGGGGGAATCCACTTCGGGATGCAAGCCTGGCTCACATAAACCGGAGCCCATAGACTGACTGATCCAAAAAAGAATAAAGTCACTTTTACAAAATGAGGAAATCCCAGTAAACCGGCAGCCCACGATAACGATTTGTCAGAAGTACTGGCAAAGATCGTCGGTCTCGGAACTTGCAGATAATTTTCCAGAACGCCTGGCATCGTCAGTCTCTTTACCCATTTCCTGTAATGGATTGTTCACAGCGCTTTAACATTCAAATTCAAAATCAAATTCAAAATCAAATTCAAATTCATATTTATTCATTTCCAACAGAAAGAAAGGAAATACAGTGACATTACATATGTATAATTACAGAAAACATGAAATACAATACAGTGACATACATACATATATATATATATATATATATATATATATATATATATATATATATAATGTAGACAGTAATAACTTCAAAAAGAGTCGAAGGTACGCCATGTGTTACACATGGTATACCTTCGACTCTTTTTGAAGTTATTACTGTCTACATTATTAATCATCCAACACGTGGGTATTATTCTCAATATATATATATATATATATTCATTTTTTCATAAGTACACATAAATAAATCATCACAGTTCGAGAGTAGCAGCGTTTGCATTCTAACTTTGTCAACTTTTCTGCTTTTTGTTTTCGCTGACTTAATTGTTCTGGGGCAACAGTGTTGCCAAGTGTACGATAATTATCGTATTTGTACGATAATTTGGCCGATAATTTGGCCCTCCGTACGATGTACGATCAATAATTCCAGAAAAGGTCGAATGTACGATAATTTTACCTTTTTAGCAATTAACAGGTAATATAAATAGCAGGCCTACTCAATTTGAACCTTTTTTGTGCTCCTGTGTCCACTGAACATTTAAAAATGAACACAAATAAAGGGAAGCGTACATTTTGCTTATCTTGTTGCTTTCAACCTTAGTCTCGTGTAATGTACAATATATATGCATACTTTGCATACCACCTGTAGATCTATATTTTTGATTAGGCCTCAGGCCGTCTCGCGTTTAATCATTGAACTTGTAGCCACCATACTAATTAGGCGGCGATCCCAGAGGGGAATGTCCCCCCTCGATTTTTTCTAGGGGGATCCCCCCCCCCCGATTATAAAGCTTAACATTTTTATTTTCCTATTTTGAGCGAGGTGACGAAGTATATAGTCTAGGCCTTCCATTTATGTAGGCCTAGAGTGTATTTTGATGGCCAAATAGGTCTTCTTTCATTTATAGCAAGAAATAGCAAGAGACGATTATTTTTTGGCTCGCTCGCTTCGCTCGCTCGCAAAATGAAAAAACAAAAAACAAAACACAAAAAACAAAACACAAAAAAAAACAAAAACAAACCGGAAGTCAGGTGTATGTGTGCAGGCGGGGGGATCGAGTGTGAGTAACAAATTTTTGCAAAATAAAAGGTTCGATCATCCCCCCTTCCACTCCTTGAAACAGATTTTCGTTGGTGCCAGCTTCGTGTCCACCCCCCCTCCACTCGTTACATGAAGTCGCCGCCACTACTTGCAGCCACCTACTTACTGTGACTTATAGAGTCAGCTATGTTAGATAATTTTCTCAAAAAACCCGATAATTTTTACTTTCTGGTACGATAATTTAGCATTTTGAACCTGGCAACGCTGTGGGGCAATGCGTTATGGTGCCATCACATGACTTTATCGAATCCATGACGCCCTAAATAGGATCCATCTTCATTCAGTCTGACTTCCCCATTTGAACAAAGGAAATCACACCTTTGACCTTAGTATCAACATGATGAATGGTGCGGGATATCTGTGTTAATTTACCCTTAATCATGTCAATAAAGAGGCGGTTGAATATTTTCAGTTTACCACGGTAATCAAAGCATGGGAATCGTAGTCCTATACAGACATTGTTCATTGTTCTCACCGCTTATTGCCTTATCTTCGCTGTTACCTTATCTGTGTAAAATGAGAGGCCATATTACATTCACTTCGCGATCTCAGGATTGAAAGGAAAAAACAAAGCAATCGGCTTTCGAATTAAACTAGACTTTGACCTTTCAAACCATTTCCTGAGAAGGGAAAGAAGAGGAACTGTGAGAATCCCAAAATATTTTTACTCTGGGGGTACTTTGAAAGTGAATACTAGTGTGGGGGGTTTTATCTTTCTTTTTTGCAAGTAGCTTTGTAACCCACGCAATCTTTAATAATTCCATTCAATGATCTAGAAAAAAACAGCTGTATTGTTGGTTAGTTATTTCTACTCTTGGTATGTAAGATACCTAGCTCTTAAAAATTAAATGTTTCTAGAGAATTGTAAGGTTTCCTAATTATAATACAGTACATCAAAACTCTACATACATGGCTGGATCGAAAGTTGTGAGAAAAGGGGCGAAAGCGAGGGAGCGAGGGAGTGAAGCGACCGAGGAGGTGGGTGTGGAGTTTTGCATTTTTAAATCATAAAATTCAGCGATTTGGCGCACACTTTACTGCTTTATGTACACACTAAGAAAAAAAAAAATCAGTTTTGCACCCATTCGTCATTCTTATAAGTTGTTTTTTAAAAAGTTGTCACCCTGTCAAGGAACGGAGAAATATGATCACCCTTTTTCTTTGGTTAGTAAACTTGGTTGACTTGTGGCTCTATAACTGAGCATTGTTTACCTGCCAAGGAATTTCGGAGTTAATGTACCCGAAAATATGAGTATCCTACTTCTTTGCCTTGTAAGAAATGTTTGGATTGAGCGGCTAGAAAATTCTTTCTTGTTTATGTAAACGTAAGCGTTTTATGGTTTTGACTATCTATTCTAAATACACAGTAATCAGTAATATGAGCTTATTTCGATGGGAAGAAAATAAAGGCCATTACAACTCGTCTCTTTAAAATTTAAAATTTGATTAGTTCAACGACAGACTACATAGAATAAGGGCCGCAGTTCCTTGTAAAATATCGCATTTAGAGATGGAGACACTGTATCATCCTATGTACGACATTAACTAACTTCACACTTTCAAACAGAAGGGCACTACAACTTATGAAGAACATTCGAAGAATTATCGTTACATTGAAAATATCTTTTTTAAAAGTTAAAGCAAAAGGGAAATTATCAATGATGATCGACATGGCTGTCCCTTCACTGAACGCAGTGAGGTACAGTGACTTGTTATTCTTTTTTACCTTCTTGTTCAGAACAGGCATCTTCTTCCTCATTCTCTTTCAATCGTCGCTTGTTTTCTAGATTGGCAGATATAGTCATTCCGACAGAGCTTACAACAACCATGATCCCTCCAACAACAGTCCACGGATTGGGCAAAATGTCGAACATTAGTACATCGAGAGCAAACGACAAGAAAACTTCATTCGTTCGAATGATTGATACAACTAAAGCTGGCTCCGTCTTCAGAGCAAACGTGACTGAGAGTTGCTCCAAGAATCCAGTTACTGCCATCCCTATAACGAAAGCGCGGTCGAGTCCACACTGGGGGTTTGTCCATTCTCCTAAAGCCGTTGCCACGACTCCGCCGCAGCACGTCGCCACGATCCCGTAGATGAATACTATGGCGTGAACATCAACACGTAGTATCTGTGAAAATCGTAGGATGATTGTGTTCGCGGCCAACACCACAGCGCCTGTGATCGCGCACAACAGACCGACGCCGTAAAAATTACCGACTCGGACATCGCCTCCGCCGAATATGAACGGTGGCTGAACGACCAGCATCACGGCGATTACGGTGAGACACGCGAAGAACACGATTCGAACCGAGCATCGCTCTCCAAGGCAAACACGCGCGAAGATGCCGGTGAATAGCGGAGAACTAAAGGCCAATGCTCTAGCTGTGCCTACTGGAAGAGCTTGGATGGCGAAGTAATTCAGAAATGTACATAGAGAACCAACGAGACTTCTGGAGATTATCAACAAGAACACCTTGGTGGGGAAGCGTAACGAAACTCTATGGAATGCAAGATGGGGAATGGAGAAGAGTGTCTGAATGAGTCCTCTGATAAACATTCCTTGGCTGGCTGGAACCTTACCTGCGAGGAGTTTGATACAGAGGGAGAAGGATGTGGAGACACATACCGCCACAACGGCCCACAATACCCCTCTGTGACGGTATATCTTTCCAAACAAAACTCCCCATGAAAACAGAGTTAGTGCAGTAGCGCTTTTGGTGCTTTCTTCAACATTTACCCCATGATAGTTGATGTCATTATGTTCTCTCTGGGACTCGACTGTCTTTCTTCGGAACATGACCAAAGATGATGTTTCCTTTCATTAATTTGACGTAAAAAGCCTCGTCTAGCTCGAATTATATTGGGTCATTCATGCACACTGGTGGTCATCCGTACAAGGCAAACACGAGGATTGTGCTTCATGATGTATAGTTCCCAGTTCCAACAATGGATTACTACTTTCCAGCTGGAACAGTTTTTTTTAGCTGTAGTTCATTATTTTTAAACTGGATGAATTAAGTGAGCTATTAGATTCAGGCTGGAACAATGCATAAGCGATCAGACCGTCAAGCTGGATCTTGCTTGAGCTATCAGTTCAAGCGGGATGAACTTCAATAACGCGTAAAACAAATCTTCAAACGCTTCCGTGATAACATGATTAATGTATGAAAACTATAAACTTCCGTCAGAAAACAGCAATGATACCAAACAAATGATTGAAACATATCTATCGTTGATTGTATGAGTTATCTTTCTACCATGAAGGCAATCTTCGGCTAATGTTTCTGTGAATCATTGCACTTTGAATTACATGAATTAGGTCTCATAAAAAGTTGGGTAATTAACTTCACCTTAAAGGCTACCGCTGTGTGTCCGAAGTCAATAGAAAGGCGAATTACGACAGCTCGACAGATAGCAGAACTGAATGAAAGGTGAAGGACCCCTTTCCAAATAGAAGAACGTGATAGATGTCACGGAAAGCCCCCCCCCCCCGTAATAAAATACTAAATATTAATAGTAACAAAACTATATATTCAACACTGTCAGACCAATTATGTAAAAATCATTTGGTTGTTCAACATAATACCAACTGTTGTTTTTAAAATAAATTGTGTGTAAAACATTTTTTTAAAAATTGCAATAGTTGGTAGGTTCATAAATTATGTTAAACAACCTAATGATTTTAAAGAACTGTTCTAACAGTGAATGACTGCTTTTAACCCGATTTTGGTGGCTCTTGTTGTAATAGTGTAACAAAACTGTAATTTTCCATAAAAGTAAAATTTTAGCTGATAAGTAATTGATGACATTCATCTGTACATTGTGCCGTAATTGCTTTACCGAGCCTCAGTGTTGTTTTTTAAAATAAAGCAAGCAACAAACTGACAAATAAAACAAGGCGACAGCCATTATGTGTCTCGCCACGTTCGTGTGCAATAATTCTCGCAGGTAAATTGTAACACTTGATCTCATTTGAACTTTCACCTACGTACGTTAACTTCCATCCCAAATAACAATGAAGTCCCTCTAGAGCATCTACCATCCAAGTTTGGTTCCAGACGAGCAAATGGTCGCAAAGTAATATTCAAGTTTGATCAGCGTTACGGACGGACGACGGACGGACGGACGGACGCCGCAAAGGATCCCTCCGCCTCGAGGGGTTTAATTCTCTAGGGGATCTTTTTACTCTTTTATCATAGATGACAAAATCGTGGGGCTATCCCGCATGAATTGGTGGGGGACGATTCCACCGCCCGCCCCCCCGGAACATCTCTCGTGGATTTGCGCACATGCTATCTATGTTTATATAGGATGGGTTACTTAAAACAAGGTTTCTGATTGGTCAGATGCCATTGCGTAATTCGTTATATGGCCACGACTGTGCTATATAAAGCCGTTATATTGCAAGCTAATTTGTGTACAAAATCCAATAGGCCAATGTGTCGATAACTTAAAACTTATCGATAATACGGAGTTCGTTGCACTTTATCAACGGATGTTGCAATGTTGATAGCTTTGTGAGCCCCGATTCCTATCTCATATAACGCATATTACATGCTCATTGTCGTCTAATATACCATAAAATGTGTATCCATAGATACAGAATTTCTCTCGTGCACTATAATGCACTTGATGCACTTGAGAAATTCTAAAACTATGGATGCACATATTACGGTATATTCAACTCAGAGCATGCACTATAATATACGTTGTGTTGCAAGTGCTCTTTTATGAGCACACAGTGTAAAGTCATGTAATATGATGTTAGCAGTGTGTATCATGAAAATATGAACAAAGGCTTCTTATGAAAACGTCCTTGCAACAAGCCACACAAATAAAGCTCCAACAGGGCCACCCGCGTAAATCCGTTTTGAGGAGTGGGGGTGGATCGACGTTTCCCCGAAATTTCTTGCCTGAACTCACACTTAAGTAGCCTATACACACACGCGCACACCCTCACACACACACACACACACACACACACACACACATTTACTCACCCGAGCAGACCCCTTCCCACACACATATAATTATTTTATTTTGCGGGCGAGCGAAGAGAGCGAGAGAAAAATAACCACTTTAATTTTTAAGAGCATTTCAAATGAAAATTCCACTATGACCGTCGTTTATGACATTTTAATGGAAAATTTCACCAACTGATTAATTACAATATCATTTTCCCTCAAAATGAGGGGGATATTTGTGCACGCCATCCCACTCTCGAAAAAGTTTGTGTGTGTGTGTGGGGGGGGGGATGTATCCCCCATCCCCCAGGATTTACGCCATTGAACATTGCATATACCTTGTCATGTCTACACAAACGTGTTTTCAAATTACTTATTTCTATACTGTCATGCTAGTGCTTAGAACGAAAACCCTGGATAATCAAAACAAGGGAACGGAAATTCAGTTATTTAGTACACATGTATTTTAATGGATATTTCATATAATTTTATTTTACTTTATTAAAAAAAAGATTCATAAGGAAATACGATTTATGATTTACACTTCCAAAATTTGTGAAGTGATGATTTGTATTATCAAATAAAATTCGTCATATTTCTGTTATAATTATAATCCTCAGACATTTTAATGAGTCGAACTTGTACATTTACAAAAACAGTTCAAGCCCGGAGTTCAAGATATTTATAATAAGTGGTAAATATATCAATTCTGCATTTAATCATTATAGTGAGGCAAATAGACCTGATACAATTGGAACTCTATATCGTTATATAAGACATACTTGATTTTTATATCACTACAATCTCTGGCAGATTTTTCCCTCATCATGCAGGATAGGCTTTCCCCTCTTTTTATTTCATTGCACTTTCCACGAATAAACAAAAATGACTTTCACTTTCCATGAATGAGTAATGAGGAACTATATACATGATATAAGAGTTTTCATACTTAAAGACACGTTCAGTATGACACAAATTTTTATACAATTCCTCCTCTTCTTTTTATTTTTTTTTTAGATTAGCGGAATTTCACCATAAACAACATAAATAACTGAGAAAAAGGCTATTTCATGATACCGGCAAGTTTATATTCTGGATAGAATTAACGACATTTGCCTCTAATTTGTCTTTGAAATTACGGGTTCCTTGAATCCTAACCGAAAAATAAAACCATGTCAGATATCAGCTTCGTCGTTGATAGATGTCTAATATGCCTATGAAAATGATATCTGCATCAGACATCTTGGTGCCGTTGCATAAAAACTTGCGATTATAGTAACTTTGCCATCAGTGGTAACTACCATGGTAACGTTGCTCAACAGCCAATCAAAATCCAGTATTCCATGAAAGTTACCATTGATTACTATAATAGAAAGTTTTATGCAACGGCATCCCGAGCTGTAGTTTTACAAAATTCTCTTCCCCTCGTCTTTCGGGTAAAGAGGGCAATATTACCCCCCCCCCCTTCACGAAAACCTTGAACTTCACAGGTTATAAAATCGGGTAATATAGCTTTGTATGTTGCCTGGTCGAACATTCGGGAACCTGGAGATCATCAGCATATGCAACGCAGACGATAGCGCTATTTTTAAGTTCCTGACATACACATGTGCTCTGTAGACCATTTTCAGAAGTGATGGAGGAATTGTTGAGCATGAAATAATTTTCATAATGAATTTATTGTGACAGATGATGTCCTGCACATACATTTAGGAAAGTCAAATATCACTCGTTGAAAATGATCTTCCTAAGTTTATGTTTACCTTCTTATTGCACTACACATTGGGTTCAAGAGATGCACAGTTTCTTTATTTTGTTCTAGATAATGATGCGGATAATAATAACAATATTCACTGGTTCCTGCTTTATATGATAGGACATGTATTGCCATCACAAGGTCCATATTGCCCGAGTGGAAGACTAGGGCAATAACTATGTCAATGTGGTAAAAAGTTATACCAACATAAGACATTATTATAATTATAATAAATCATCAGATTGAAATTTCAATGGTGCACTTTTGATACTATTAAAATAGCCATGCACATCAAAGAGGCAGTTTTAGTCAAACTATACAATAAATATCATATATCCTCTATTATATCACAACAAAAATATCTCTATTAAACCAACCACATCGACGCCAGACCGACAGATCAAACATAGAATTACATTTACATCGAATGGCAAAGAACCTTACAGTAAGGTCCTTACTTCACTTCCGGAAATGCAAACCATCAGAATAATAAACCCCATTCCGTGTCTGAGTCATGATTAAGTACCCTTGATAGGGGCAATTTGTGTTTCTGAATTTTCGCGTTCCACAATGCATGCGTCTCCAAAGTCCGTACCATGAGAGGCCCATTTTCCCACTTGCGGGTCGACAACTATTTTCACAGATAGCAGACGCCGCGAGTGAGAGTATTTAACTGACCGAGGGATGCCAAGAAGAAGAAGGATGAGTAAGTAACGGAGCGGAAGATGTTACTCAGTGCAAGGTGTTGATGGACTGTTTTTTCGACCCATCTCGCAGTGTCGTAACTGAGGGCGCAAGGAATCTGAAATGCGAGAATTACGAAGGGTAAGACAAAAAAATGGGAACTTTTGAAAAGCAAGTAATGTGCCTCCCGATGTGCCAGGATGGGAAATCCCTCCAAAGCATATCGTGTTAATGACCAAATGTGTTTGGACCACCAATTTCTCACTTTTCTCCTTAAATGTACCATTCCCGTCATAACAATGTGAAAGTAAACATAAATCAATGCCTTCGCGCTCCTTTTGGGAGATTAACACGCACGCGCGCTTTTTATATTACATGACATTGTAAAATTCTGGACATCCTTTTACACTTTTCTTTACCATTAAAAATCGAAAGGGAGTATAAAATCCTCAATCGAGATATGAGAAGAAGGGAACATTTCCTTTACATTCCATGTAAAATCATGCCCTTACTTAAAAAAAACCTCCGTCATTTTGAGGTTAAACTTTACAATCCAATTAACTTTTTTGTATTTTCTCATACATAATGTCCATTGATCCGTCGCAATGTGCTCGATTGCCCAGTATACCAATAATCAACTTGGCAGCAACGCGTTATGCGTCAAATTTGTAAATCCTCAATCCCAGACAATGACATACGATATGTAAGCTTTTCATACATGTAAAATTCATCTTGATTTGTTCATTTTAGTCCCGTCAATTTTCATGTCAATTCATGCTCCATGTCCCATTTAGAAGCCTGACCCAGGGTTTATGTGTGCCAGCTAGCCGGCCGTATACGCGTACCGTGTAGTATACGTCAACGAACTCTATGGTACTGCAATGCGCGCGCTGCACTGCCTACATATAATTATACACAGTACACACTACTAGGGGTTACTTTTCTCAACTCGAGAGTCGAGGGAAGGTGAGCACAGAATAAATCATTATTGCAACCTTTTGAACATTTTTTAGGTGAGTGAAAATATTACAAATATGCATTTACATAAAATGTAATATTTTCTTATTTTGACTTATCATTTGCTTTGCCAGAAAGTATTGGAAAAGAAGAACGTATAATTAGGGCAATGTATGCACCCCAAGAAATAATGTATACGGCCTGGCCTCTCTACACACAGACTACATACACAGATACTTCGCACCGCTTCGCACCGCTTCGCTCAGTTCGGTCAAGGCGGTACGCGTAGCGTTAGGGCCTCCGCACACCGAGTCCGGTCCGGGCTACGGTCCGGGCCCGTACCCGGTAGTACGGTGCACAAAAACGGTGGAAATGAATCGCTCCTGTAGTATTCCAATGCTACTGGTCACACCAAACACGGACGTAGCCGTGATAGCCGGAACGGTAACCGGAACGGTTTTTATGGGATCGCTCTGGGAGCGATTTGATACGGTTTGGGATACGGCAATTTCCACTTTTGACCAATCACAAGCAAGAAGTTTGATGACGTCCGTCGGCTCCACCCCCTTGGCCCTGGCCAGTTTTGCGAGTTGCGTGCGGTGAATTTGTCTATGGGAAATACGTGCTGTAGGATCATCCCAAACTTGCGAAACTTGTCGATGTTGGTATGATGATGAGGCCTAGGCTAGGGTGATGACGGCCTGTGTTTTTCATGTAAGTTATACGTCTATATTTCTGACATTTTCTTTTCATTTGCTCAATAATTCTCATTCTCGAGTTTTATTTCCGAGCACTGCATTGAACATAATGACTTAAATTTGTTTGGGATACTTAAAGTTAGTAGTCACTCTCATTTCCATGGTCACAGTTTTCATCATGCTCATCACAGAGAGAATCTGTTAGGCCTACCTGGCCCTAGTCCCATGTATTGTTAAAAGTGGGCATGAATCATAGAAATACATATCGCTTGGCATGAATCTGAAAACAAAAAACCCTTGATAATGGCGTATTAAGTGTTGTACAGTCCGAGAATACTCCAGACGACGGCCTGTACTTCTTAAGTTAGTCTTAGGGAAGAAGAAGTGTTCTTCCTCTTGCATAATGAAGGGGCAGGGCTTAACGTTAATCTTAAAGTTAATCGTAGCCTTAACAGACCGCATTTAATGTCTCAAATCGAAATTTCGTCGTTAGCCTCTTATAGGTCGGCAGTCACTAAAATGAGGAGTGCCGACCCTACTACTCTACTGTAGAAGAGGCTAATAACGAAATTTTGAATTTGAGACAGAAAATTCGGTATGGATCTAGGGTATGCTAGGCCTATGAGTATGACATGCTATGTAACGACTAACGTCGTTAGAGTCAATGGAATTATGTTAGCCTAACTTAGGGCTAAGCTCTAATAATACTAGCCTATCTAGCCCCCGGTACGCTGCCACTTCCACAGTAACACTAACACTAACGTTAGACCTCTAGTCGATATTTTGCAACTTTAATGATAGATCCGATGTTGATGACTGGATGACGTGAAATATTACTGGAAAGTAAGTTAGGCCTATTAGATACGTGTCAAGCTTATCTGAAATTCCATTAGCTATACACAGCGCTGTTGCGAAACGGCGTCGGGTCTGGCTAATCCAAGATAAGCTTGTAACATATCTAGATCTAGTCTACTGTAGTACTGATCATCAACATCGGATCTAACAAGTTACAAAATATCTAGACACTCTAGTCTAACTTTAGATCTCTCTAGGCCGTCGTAACAGTTTCATCTTTTATAACCATTTTTAAGAACCATGTCAAACTAGGTCACATTTCACTCACAGTCACAAAGGCTTACGATTATATACGATTGATATCAATAATGTTTCAATTAAATGGCAAATCGAGATTAGATCTATCTTGTGATGATTTGCGATTTAATCATAATCCTTTTGTGAAACGGGGGCCCTGCTGGTCATGCTCAAGAGCTGTGCTTTCAAGAAAGTCTCATGTTTTGATACAATTTTCAAAAAGTGCCTCTTAAATTTAATTTTCATTTCACTTCATTTAATTTATTTTTCCATTTTCACCTGTAAATATCACAAATGCACAAAGTAAGAATAATTTTCAAACTGGAATTTTCAAAAATAATTATATAAATAAATGTTGAAAATGGAAAATGTCTCACCTAGTCTCACCTAGTGAGACAAAATGTCAACCCCCCAAAAAACAAACACACACACCCACCCACACACACACACACACACAAAACCATAGATTTAGAAAAAAAATTGACAAAATGATGTACATATAAGGCACATGGTTCATGAGTTATGCTGGGGTGGGATGATGGCATAGTCGCTATTATAATTTGGATACAATGGATCTTGTCTATCCCTTCCTTTTCTTCAAGTTAAACTCAAAACTATCAGTCATTTCTCATCTTTTTTTTTTTCCACAGGTGCATAACTTGTGGCCCAGATTGTTCCCAGATGCAACTTGTACAAATATTACTTGCACCGGTACATATGATATAGTCAAGCGACTGAAAATCCTGCCATCATCACTCTTAGTTTTGTAGGATCTGATCATCTGAAGACTGAAGAACATCATTCTGGATGATAATTAAAAGGTAATAATTCGAGATATTGTTGCTATGCAGTCTCTGGATTGCTGTGTATGCCTAAAAGTAAGACTTCCTTATGTCCCCGCCACCAAAATTTTGGAGGCGATTTCATGTGAAACCAGTTAAATGAACAGAGTAAATTTCAGTTTGTTTGGATCATGCAAGTGGGAAATTAAAGCTTTTAGTTAAAAACATTCCATTAGTTTTCTAATTGTCATCATGCTTGTTTGTGGACTTATTCCATGGAGTTTTTTGATCCATGCAGGTATATATGGACTGATCTGAAGGGGAAACATTATGCCGCATTTTTTTTTTTACTTCTCCCATGGACCTGTAGCAACTTTTCTTCTACTTTTATGTGTGAGTGTCTTTTTTATATTTTATATAAGTTGTGAAATTTTCAACACAACATAATAAATCAGCATGGTTTGAACAAAATCTTCAGGAAACAGTGTCAGAACAGTTGTTTAAAATCATTAGGTTGTACCAGCAATTATTTGAAACAGATCCACATTATGTTTTACATAAAATTTTTCTAACAACAGTTGGTAGGTTCATATCTTAAAGATTTTTAACAACCGTTCGAACAGCACACACTGTACCTACTTGTTGACGTTTCATCACTCCTTCATATTTCAGCATGTTGTGTACAAATCCCATCTGTAAATCCTATATGTAATCATCCAGGAGTGACATTACTTTACTGGGAATAGTTAATAAACAGCCTTTGAATGTTGTCTCTCTTTTCTTTTTCTTTTTTTTTTTTCTTCAATATTCTGAAGTTCAACCCCTCCCCATTTTTAAACTTTTAAAGTGTACATTATGTGTCACTAAAACACAATCCCTTAAAGTAAAAATGAATGGATAATATCTATATCAAATAATTCCATGAATGCACAAGTAAGGTGGATGAATTTACAAATGATTCATGCAAAAAATTCGGGGAACATGACACTACCCACCTTTTTGTAGTCTACTGGTTTTTCTTATGTAAAAAATTATTTAATTTTATTGGAAATTCGGATGGTGTATAGGGTACGATAATTGCATTTTCATTCATGCATATCACATGGTGTTGGTGATTGAAATAATTTTCTGTAATCTGTGCAATTTTTTGTTGATTCGCTTTCAATTTCAAGCTTTTAAGAAATCACATTAAATGTAATGAGTTTTTTTGTATTACTGTACTGTTTCATTCTATTACATCCTTTCATTCTCAGTGCAGAGTCAATCTTTGGAATGCACTTCAGGAGTTTGTCAGAGAGTAAGTATGATGCATCATAATTTTGTACACTTAAATTCATCCCAACATTCTAGGGGTGTTTTCACAAAGACTTTAATAGGATTCATAAAAATTGATAAAGTCGTGCCTAAGTCGACTACTTCTCATGTACTTATGTTTAATTTATGACTTTTGATTGATCATAACTCCTTGTGAATTACATAATGACCCTAGCATATCTAATGAATATTTCCATGGAATGAAGGCAAAGATTCTAGATTTGTTTCTCATGCATGAAAGCTTTGATAACACTGAGGTAACACATTTCTGGTCATTACTTAACAAAGCACACCACTACACTCACCAGCATAACTTCAATCATTATCTTATCAATTTTCATCATGAAAGTTTGGTCATTATTCTTGTTTATTAGAGAGTGTCTTCATAGATATTTTCTTATGTTTACAGAGCAATACAGTTTCTCCATATGTTAGAATGTTTTGAAATAATTCATCATGTTCTTTTATAATAGACAACATAATTATGCTACTAAACTTAAACTGGAATGGATGATGAATTACTAAATTCTTGAAACATTTGTTTTATATATTTTACAAAAAAAGGTCACCATGAGCTAGGATAAACGAGAATGAAATGAAAATGAAATTGTAGTTAATAGTACTCATTATAATGTTTTGCTGGGAAATATCAATACTGGAATGAAAAAATAAGCTTTATAAGTTATATGAGTTTGGATTATTATACCATGAAGCTTTGTGCATTTTATGCTATTTCAACTGTTTTGACAATCTTGAAATATTCTTTCATTATTTTTTTCCCATTAGGAAGTCATGGAACACATGGTTATAGAACTTGAGAAAAGCCCTTGCCTCTAAGATAAATAACTGGCAGTTTACACGGACTCCGATTTCAGGTCTGATATCTGGAGAAAGATTTCAACAAAACTAAAGAAATTAGTGGTACACAAATGAATTCTGAGAGTGCTTACATGAATACGAAGGTTTGAGGTTTGTAGAGTGTTTGAATTTTCCAGGCCTAATCGATCCATTGTGTAGGTGATAATCAAATATACAAATTTTCAAATATGATCAGAAATGTCATTGTATCAATGTGTTCCATTTCAAGTTAACAATTGACATGGTGATTACCAATTTCTAAAATGTGTACAAATTGATTTTTCTGGGAACTTCTGGGCATCCTGTAGCTTGTTGATAGAATCGCAACATTTTTCCTATTAACAATTACTGCTGAAACGAACTTTAATTGACTGTATATGAGAAACTTAATTTCAAGGATGGACAGTCAACGACACATAATTTGGAGTAGTATGTGCCACCTCTTATATTTCATTGGGTGACACAAAAACAAAAACCACCTTGCCCGACAGTTCAACACTTGCCGAAATGCTTTTTTCTGTCTTGATTTGAAATGTACATAGTTACTGTATGCTGCATACGGTATTTATATTTCGCTGTAAATTCAGCAGCAGAACCACCCCTGACTTCTGTCGCTTTTTTCAAACTTGACATACATTGCAGGCGTCCCTCAGATCTCTATCCCGTAATAAGTGATTTCCTTTATGAGATGTATAAAGAGCTTTACTTCCCTTTCTTAAACATGTGATGTAAAGTATAACTTATTCACATTTCACGCATGATAGAATTGGAACAATGGCCATTCATGTAACCCAAATTACATTTGCTCGCACAAACTGTAAATACTTTTTAGGGTATCGTGAGTCATCCATTCAGGAAAGCTAATTAATGAAGTATTCTTTGCCTACACTACTATGAAAAGTGAGGAAAGATTTACATACTAGTCTTTTGCGTTGCATTAGTAATATCTGATACAAGTAAGTGCAGAGGATTTTAAATGCAATAAAACACATTAGAGAGAAGTGAAGCTATGTACTTTTGCTGTCCAGTTCATTATATATATTTAAAAAAAAAAAAAATCGAAGTTATAATTATATCTTTTCCAAATGTTTTTTTTTTTCCTTTTCTTTTCTTTTTCAAATGCGAGTTCTCCGTTCTGGAAAATGATGAAGTGTTCTTTGTTTACAATCTGTTGAAAACTGAGGAAAGGTTTACCTTTATGCATTAGTAATAAGCCTATGATTGTCCTTCATACAAGTATAAGATGGGGTTATAGAACATAACGAAATATATAAAGAAATTAATCATGTATTTTATTTCTTTGCTATACATTTTTGAAAAATCAAAATCAGAGTTATGATTAAGGAATTTATAGGGTAAATGTTATTTTGCATGCGTTTGCAAAATCTATCAGCAATTTACAATTTCAAGTATGTATACATAAAATTACTGGCTATCTGTGTGTCAAATTTGATAATGGCGAAGAAGGTAGTCAGGATTGAGGGGGCCCCACGGTTCCTTTTAAAATAACCCAGTAATATTACATGTATAAGGGTACAGAACCTACAACTATCTCCATTGATTTAATGGTAAAAATGATTATTATATTTAACCTGCTTCCTCATTATTGTTATCAAAGGAATCACTTCTTAGTGTCCCAATACCGATGGCAAAGAATATGTCTTTTTCCCCTTTGAATTGTTTTAATATTCTTCGTATTATAGTACTACATAATTATATTTCCACTAGATAAAAATAATCAATATTTGATTTGTGTTGATAATTCAACTTTCAGTATAAATCCAGGGTGTCCACAAAATATTTGGATGAGTAAACTTCGCATCTAGCATTTATTATACCTAAATTAAAGTTTGATATAGAAATAAGTGTACGGTCAGTTGTTGCAAATCTTGCGTATCGAACTACTGCCTCATTTATTGGCAGTGCTCATGAAATTTGGCAAACACGTAGGGCTTGTGGTGAAGATGTACAAGACATATCTTTGGAATATGTCGGAAACCGTGTTGCCATGGAAACTGCATATAGTAATGAATCGGAGAAATATTGTGTGTCGAGCCACTTCCTCATTTTTATAGCAATGTTTGGGAAATTTAGCACATATATTCGGCTGGGCGTATCAATCACCTTCACTGATATTTCCCCGGGATTTTTCTGAAATGATTAACATTAATAAAAAGAAGAATCATTCTGTCTTAGATGACAAACATCATTAAAAGACATACTTCAAAGGGCAGTTTTTTGGGAGGAAAATTTAGTGATGATCGGTCCTTTATGATTTATGTAAGCCTAAAATACAACATTTTCGGAGCTCACTGTTACTCTGATTTGTACTCAGCCACACATCCCAGAGCATGCAGAGCAGCTGATACCACGGAGTCGAAATTCCTCAATGATTATTTTTTAAGCGTTTGACTGGGCGATATTGCCTTTCAAAGTGTATCCTGAAACATAGACTGATCCATTTGTTGATTTGGGCTCTTTTTTTTCCCTCTCGAGTCTCTAAGAAAGAGTAATTTGCCCCTTCCATTGATGTTAAGCATTAATATGATTGAGCATATAGGCAAGTCGGAAAGTATAATCCGTTAATTAATGCTGAACACCCTTTATATTCGTATTTATCGTAATAACCTATTCTGATTCAATTCATTAGATGACATGTTATATGAAGTTATTGTTTATCTTCATGTTGTTTTTCAAGATATAAATTCTTTACTCACCTTAAGTCAGTTTCGTTGATTCTTATGTATTATTGAGAAAATCTATTCCCATTTTTTTTTTTTTTTTTTGGGGGGGGGGGGGGGGTGGGGGGCATCCTGTAAAAGCCTTCTAGCCTGGTAGAAATTCCCGTAGAAACCATTAGAGGTAAACCATTAGAATCTTGCACTGGATTCTACCGGTACAATTTCTACTTGTTTAAATATGCTAGGTGTATAGACTCCACTAGAAGGCTATATAGAAGGAAATTCGACTTGTTTCAATATGGAAAGTGGATAGATTTCAGTAGAAAACCAGATTTGTGTTGTGCTACTGACCACTGCAGTAAACAATATGTTAGGCTTATTATGAGTATTCATAAAAGAGCTTTCTGCCTCCAGGAGAAATGTTTGCTAATCTGTTGCTGCATTGGAATGAGAGTCACACATATTTTTGCTAATAAAATAATTATGATTTCTCTCTGTATTTTCTCTTTCAATTTCTCCTAACCTTATGAGTGAAATCTGATGTTGACGTGGCTTTTGTTAGTGTTGTTGCTTGTTGTAGGTGATTATGATGAGGATGATGATGGGGGCACAAAATCATAATATGAAGTTGCTTGTAATTGAGGTGTGATTACAGCCATACAGGGGAAGGGGGCACTGTCCAAAATTCACTGACTAGCCAAAGCAAAAAAAAAAGATAGTGTTGATGATGATGATGATGATGATGATGAGGTCGAGGATGATGATTTTGGCCCAAGATCATATGAAGTTGCTTTGCAATTGATGGGAGGGGGGGGGGGGGGGGGGGGGCTCTGTCCAAAAATTTACTGGCTAGCAAAAGAAAAAAA
>JAPZVO010001265.1:0-19696 GCA_029962745.1 Echinometra lucunter | reverse complement strand
TTTTGGACAACATGCCTCTTAGGACTGCTGTTCGTTATTACTGCAGAACTGCCGGCACGTGTAGCACGTGAAGTTACCCCGGGATCCCGCGTTGTGTAAAAGCCTGTATCCTACAAATAAAACACAACTTAAGAACAAAAAAAGCAGGGTTATTCCGACATTAAAACATATCAGCACTGTGAAATCACAAGCACGGTCCATTCATCTTGTAGAATTACATCTCTTGAATCTTTTTTTTCTTTTAAATGCGACCCCTCTGTCTTGAAGCATTTTCTTGCAGACAGTGTAGGTATCTACAGCTTGCTTTGGTTTTCTTATTTACAAAGTGGAGGAAGGGTAGAGGTTCCCACCGAGACCTTACGAACTTCCCAGAGTACTGTCCCAGCCATACTTCCTACATGAGGGGAAAACCACACTGCCGTTCTTCAATGCGGGGACTACCGACCTCCGGCCCATGATCCATTCCTCTCCTTTGATGTGATTCGTTTCGCGCCCTGCTCTACTTGACTAGATTTCCTGTCCAATACAAACCGATCGGGCGCTCCAAATTCTCCCGGAGCACACGATTTTGTATTGCCAGCTCATCACTTCGCAACAGTGACCGTTGCAATTCTGCTGCAAACATCTCTCTACTTCGTCTTCGAGCTGAAGTTTTCTCCGCCGCCATATTGCTGGCGTTGTGTGGGCATTATCAAATATCTGTCTGGCAGAAATGAAGGTGAAAGATGAGTTGGTGAACGCGTCTAGAATGGAAGACACGCTGATGAAAGCACACGAAGATGTTGATTAAAATTTCTGCAGCCACAGATGTCGAGTAAGTGCAGGCGACTGTAGGCGTCATGAAAATAGAGCCTGGCAGTACTGTAATTTGAAGGCGTCTGAGGGGCACGATGATTATCAAGACGATGACGATGTGAGGGCGCCTAAATGTGTAGAATACCGATGACCATGTGTAAAATTGCCTTGTAGGTGAAAGCGCCTGCCGGTGCAAATATGTGTATGCGCCTGCAGGTGTAGTCTAGATTCTGGACTCTTTTTATGAAGTTTTTATATTCCCCGAAACAGCTGCTAACTCACTGTACGCGTCAAGTCGAGTGATGGCGCGATCCCGAGAACCTGTCCGCCCGGTTCTCCAGAGTTCTCGGGATCGCGCCATCACTCGACTTGACGCGTACAGTGAGTTTAGCAGCTGTTTCGGGGAATATAAAAACTTCATAAAAAGAGTCAAGAATCTAGACTACTGCAGGTGTTGAACGCGAGTGATTTTTTCTAGGGCGTCCTGTAGTTGAAAACGCCTGCAGGTGCAACTATGCGTAGGCGCCTGTAGGTCCTGAACACTGGTGAATTTCTCTAAGGCGTCATGTAGGTGAAAACGCCTGCAGGTGAAGATATGTGTATGATCGTCTGTAGGTGCCGAACACTGTTGAACTTGTTAAAGGCGTCTTTTAGGTGAAAGCGCCCGCAGGTGTAGCTGTGTATAAGCACCTCCGTGTATGAAACCAATAATGTTCTACAGGTACAGTCTGTACAGATAAAACTCACTCCAAATCGTTCGTGTATCTAATCAATCCCACCGCTGCCACCAAATGTGATGGGTTCGCTCCCGTCGCCTACTCAAGCTCTCTCACAGCTCTGCAATCGCACTTGCACGGGAACAGATCAGGAACACGTTACCACAAATATCTGCACCAGACATACACGACCAATTCACTCGCAAATACAAAAAAAAAAAAAAAACAAGAGTCGAATCTCTGACCTTCCAGTTGGCAAAATGCCTTTATTCTTTGGGTGACTCTTAAAAAAAATAACCAGTTAACCCAGTTAAAAAAATACACAGCGTTCACACGCAGGAGCACCTTAAAGGCCCCTGGAGCTACCTACCCGACACGTCCGTTCCGTTTTGATCGCCAACACCAACTGCCATGATAATGCGCGCGCACAATTTGTATCCAAATCCCCAACGCATGCATGCACTAAGGACGTACGTGTCGTGTACTGCACCAGTCACCCCGCGAGTACCTACACGTTTACAATGGCAACGAATCAATTTCGTGACAATATATATATATATATATATATCTATCATGTGATAAAGTTTTGACATTGTCATGTGGGAAGAGAGAACATGTTAAATAGATGAGTACATAAAGAAGCAGATGAAAGAGAGAGAGAGAGGGGGGGGGGAAGCAAACAGAGACATGCGCAAACAGAAGGAGGGGGGCAACCCGGGGGAAAATATGCAAAAAAATGGATAGGTACATAGAGATAGATGGAAAGGAATATGTAGAGAGGGGTGGGATAGATAAAGGATAGCTACTAGTACACAAAAAAGGAATATACATGTAGGTAGGGAGAAAGAGAAAGGTGGGTTGGATTGGAATTATTCTAGACTGGCAGGGGATCGGAACATCTAGAGGCACTGAAAAATGTAGGGGGGCATATGCCCTTCTGCCCTAGCCAGCCCCCACCTCCCCCCTCCCGTTCCCCTCAGCAAGCAGTGATATGAACCTGAGGGTAAATTATCTCATAGGGTCACAGCTTTACCCCTCACTGAAATAATTTTTCAAGAATAATATTAGATGATCTTTGAAGGTTTTGCTGATGGAATATTAGATTGAGTAGGAGTTTACTGTTGTACCATGAAACCTCTGTGTATCTTCATTTCAAAACATACAATCAATATCTAGGCAGGAGACCATATATTTTGTTTCTTTCCTTCTATCACACCAGTGTAATAACTGATTCTCTTCATTTTGCACGAAAGATAGTATACCTACAGTCCTTTTCATGACTTTCCTCTTTCTATATAAACAGTTCTTATTGGAACTCTCGCACTGAAGATACCAACAATCCTTTTTAGGACTAGCCCCTCCCCGGCCCCTCACATGTTGCATCCGCAAACTCCAACTCCATCTAAGAATGATAACTTCAGTTGAAAACTAAAAAAAAATGTTTAACCTAAATTAAGCTTCTGTATATTCTTTCTGCCTTGATTATTGATATATGATTAATCTATCATTTTGATTTAACATAGAAAATAATAAGTTAAACACTTTCATTTAAAGCTTTCTGTTTTCCAGCTCTTCGTTTCTTTTCTGACTAATCAGGTTTTACTGTAAAACCAATTAGAAAAGAGACAAAAAGCTATAAGAAAACAAAAGTTAACATTATATATTAAAGAAGGAGGATATACACATGTACATAAGCTTGACATTTAGGTTTTATAGTCTTTTTAGCTTTTGACTGAAGAAGAATATCATTCTTAAAATATTCATTTTCAAAAAATGGATTTCACTCTAATGATATTGCAGGCCAGTTCATTTTTTCCTTCTCTGTACGTCTTTATTTCAATATGCAATTAATATATCTATCCTAACATTTTTAAACTCATGTCCGGAAGTGCAATACTGGTAACTGAATTCTGTTATTTCATACAGGAACTTATTTGTAGTTCTGGAAACCAAATGAATATATATTCTAGTGAAAAAAAAAAAAATAAACATAAAAGAGAAATTTCACAGCAGCAGATATTACCCCCCCCCCCCCACCTCATTGATCCCATCCACTAGTAGTACCTCCACGTCATTGCTCGATCTTTTGTTTATGCACTACGTATCGGCCGTATGTACATGTATGCAGAGCGCCCAATCCAATCGGGGAATTCGCACTTTCGCAGTGATACCGCTCAGATGTTTATGATTCCTGAAAACTGCAAAGATTTTCAGTTCACCTTTGAAATTGGGTCACAGTGCAGGTTAGTACCATTAATTAAGAGTAGGATGGTAGCAGAAACGAATTTCGAAATAATCTTATTGGCATCATATCGCCATCGGGATCAGCATCCACGTACTCTCCACAGGTACGTCCCACAATAAACCGAAGTTTTCTGTCTCTTTAAGGCCCGGTCACACCGCCAGAACTTTGCTGGAGCGTTCCTGGAGCGGTGAAAAAAATTCATCACCGCTCGTTACCGTTCACCACCGTTTAACAGAAGTTGGCCCCCGTTAAGGCAACGCCGTATACGCTCGGCCACCGCTGATGGTCCCTCCTACCGCTCCGAAAGTTTTGAGCTGCACAAAATATTGCGAGCGGTGAGGAGCGGGCAATTTTCCGCTCCGGCAAAGTTCACCACCACTCCAACAACGCCCAGTCAAAGTTTGGCACCGCTAGCCGCAAGTTCGTGGACGCTTGGGTCCGCTAGGCCAACGCAGAAATCTTGAACGCTGGACCACCGCTGCTTCGCCAGCTTTGCCCGGGCGGTGATTAAACGTTGCACAAACTTTGGTGGAGCGGTTGTAAGCGTTTTACGAGCGGACACGGGATTGCTGGAACGGTGTCGGGCGTTGAAGCAGCGATCCATTGCGGTGATGAACTTTGGTTTGGCGTTGGTATGGAGGTGTTGGAGCGCTAAACCGCTAAACCAACGCTAAAGCAACGCCGGCTTCAGCGGTGCACCGCTAAGGCAACGCCCGTGTTTTCGATTTTTTTCCCATTTTTGTGCGCGGTGACGAGCGTTGTCGAAATTCGCCCCCCTCTCCCTACCGTTCAAGGAACGCTCCAACAAAGTTCGGGCGGTGTGACCAGGCCTTTACAGTCGTCGTTGGCCTCTTATAATGGTAGGGTAGGGTCTGCACTTCTCCTTTTTAGAAGGAGGAGGAGGAGGAGGAGGAGGAGGAGTGCCGACCCTACCATTATAAGAGGCTAACGACGACCGGGACGACGACTTCAGTCTACTAGCTGCTGTGCCTGTGTAAATTAATTTCAGCGGCGGTAGAACTCTATACTTGAAGGTCCTTGTAACTTGGTCTTAAAGACGCTAGGTCGTGGGCTTTCATGGGAAACTTGACACCATGGGTGCTTACCCAGGGCATTATCGTGAAATAGGAAACCACCGTTCACTTTGTACAGCAGCGCTTTATTCAGTCATACGCATTGGTTTCCTATTTCCACCTCCATTCTCTTTGTACACAAGTGCGCGCGTCACATGAACGAGTGGTTTCCTAAACCACGATAAGGCCCTTACCAAGTAACAGGTGTTGTCCATCACTATGAGTTCTATGACCAACATACCTTATGTAATGCTCTGCATATTCCACCCTTTTTCCCATATGGCAAAGTCATTATCTCACTTTCCCTGGCCTGAGAATGCCCGAAGCAGGCCGAAGAATGTTTATGGTGGGACAGCATGTTTTGCTGTGCTCCAGAAATGTAGCTCTACTACAGGTATTTCCAGTGCTTTTCACTAAGACTGGTGTCAGCAAATTAAAATCAATTCCCCACGAAAGCCCACGAAAACGTTTAATTGTCACCATTTTCGTCACAAAAAAATTAATCATGATCATGTATGAAACGTGGATGGAGCTGGAGAATATGGTGGCATATATTTTGGAACAACTAACATTAGAGCAAAATTGGTCTCAAATTAATGTGTTAATTTGGATAAAATCTAATTGACGATAAGTCCAGTGGATTATGAAGACCTGGGGCGGTATTCCGAAAATTGTTATATCTTTTATCTTGTCTTCACTGTATTAATTGTCATAAAAATTTTAAAGACATACTTACATGTATGATTGGTTTGAACTGCGCAAATGACTAGCACGCAAGATGAAATTAGTGGCATAGTGCGCGATGTGAGCCATGCAATGGCGAACACTATTTCTGATTGCTATGGCAATTATAAGATAAAATTGAATGATTTTATTTGCCAAGCCTCCAAAACACAACAATGGATATATAGACTACATGTAAATCGAATAATAACAGATCAGTAACCTTGACCAGGATAACCCACGAAAGCTCGAAAGCATTTAGACTTTTCTCGAAGTTTGAATTGATTGATTGATTTTATTTGCCAAGCCTCCAAATCACAACAATGGATATCGAAGAGTAACAGATCAGTAAGCTTGACCAGGCCACGAAAACTTGAAAACATTAAACTTTTCTTCAAATTCCTGACAAAGAGGTATTGTTTTATCTTTTATATAAAGATAAAACAATTTTCTGAATACCGGTCCAGGCGCGGATCTAGGGGGGCAAGCGGGCCTCGCCCGCCCCCCCCCCCCCCCCGCCAAAAAACAGGGAAAGAGAAAGAAAAAAGGGAATAGGAAAGAGGAGAGAAAGGGAAGAGGGGAAGAAAGATTGTGCTCACCCAGACCTGCAAGAATAAAACCCAGTTTATGTAGAATAAAAGAAAAGTTTTTTCTTTATGATTTTTGCAAGCTCCCCAAAATGGAATTAACATCGCATTAAACACAAATGTGCTCACCCCGAGCTACAACAATAAAACCAAGTTTATTTCCAATTTCCATTAAGAGAGAAGTGTATTTTTTCCCCCTCCCTCGCTATGCTTGTTCGTCAAAATGGAATTAACATTGCTTTAAACACGAATTTGCCCGCCCCTGACCTGCATCAATCATATCATATGTCAATAAAACCCAGTTTATATACCAAACATTATTAAAAGTGATTTTTTTTTATGCTCGCTCGCCAAAATGGAATTGATATTGCTCTAAACATGATGGGGCACGCCCTACAACAACTTGATAAAACAAAGTTTATTTACCAATTAGCATCAAAACAGAAGTGTATCTTTTCGCTCGCTTGCTACGCTCACTCGAAAAAGTGAAATTAGCATCGTTGTATTAGAAAACGAATGTGCCCGCCCCGACCTGCAATAATAACGCCCAGTTTATGTGCCAAACATGATTAGGCCTAAAGGAGAATTTTTTTGATCACTCGCTACGCTCGCTCGCCAAATTGAAATTAATATCAATTACTTCAATCACAATTGTGCCCGCCCCCTACCTTTTAACAATAAATCAAAGTTTTTGTACCAATTATCATAAGGAAAACGATTTTTTTTTTTTTTTGCTCACTCACTACGCTTGCTCGCCAAAATGGGATTAACATCACCTGAAACACGAGATTGCCTGCCCCAACCAGCAGCATCAAAGCCCACGCAGTTTATGCTGCCAATATTAAAAGAGAAGTGTTGTTATTTTCACTCGCTCCCCAAAATACCGTAGAATTAACATCGCCTTAACTGGTTTAAGCACAATTGTGCCCGCACAGACTTGCAACAATGAACGAACAAAACATGAAGAAGGAGTCCCTCGACACCCGGTGCAAATCTAAATTCTCTTTCGGAATTTAGAAACTTTAGCCATTATAATGCTCTGTATGGACCTAAAAATCTCAGAATGATTATGCCCCCCCCCCCCCCCAACGAGACCAAGTGCCAGATACGCCACTGCATTACGCGCCAATATTTGACTCGCGTGATTTCACATTTGGGCCCCCTCCCCAAGAATTCTGGATCTGCGCCTGATGAAGACTATGTTTTTGTAGCTGGTATTAGCGATATCATGAATTTGTGAGATATCAGCCTTTTGAGAAACACTTTGACAGCTTTGTGACATCACTGTAGATCACCAACAAATGTTATGACTGTCATGGAGTTGGTTTGATGAAATACCCCCCAGGTTAAAGACATTGGTTAACATTGTTATGATTTAAAAAAAATCTTGTTTTGTTACTTGAAAATGGGATAAACATAAGGGTTATAGTGTAAAAATACCAGTCTGTAAGTTTCAAAGTATAATATCCACAGGAAGTATTTTTAAATATCAAAAAAGTGAACCAATGTTTGAAACATATACGAGGGTCGGTTGCACAGAATAGACATAGGGAGTGCGCATGCGCGTATGACTCACCTTACCGTACTGTGTGTTTTGGCGTATCACGCTGCTGGAGGCACATAACGGCATTTTTAAATTCAAGCAAAGTGGTCCTCATAGTGATTGTCTCGTGAGACGAAGGATAATAAAATTGCCGTTTGCGTCTAACTTACACTTTTTCATTCCAAATTATGGTTGGTTTCAGGGTTTTTTAGTACAAATACAACTACTCATACACATGTTTCATCTTAGTTTGAGAATTTTTTAAATCAGCTACTCACAAAGTTAGCCAATGCCTTTATTTAATAAACCTTGGATAGTGTAAGTAGGAATGATCCATTGATTCTAGTATGATGCACTGTTATAGCCAGTTTACATTTTTTTTTCAAACCTAGAAAAGTTCCTTCCAAGTTCCATTGAATTGTTTTGGTTGATTTGTGATCCTATTGGTCCATGAATATTTTCAACTTTTAATGTGGTATTTGAGCAGTATGCAGTCTGATATCCTACCCTGAGGAATTTTTTTTTTTTTTTTTTTACATAATATGCATTTAACATGTTTGGTCATGCCTTGATCATTAATGGCCCATTATAGCCTGATGAATTATCCCCAACCATCTGTAAATGGATGTATAATTACTGAATAGGCCTATTATACACAAATCAAATTTATGGATAAGGTACTTCGAGAGATGAAAGTTGAGACTTGGTCATCTATTTAATGAGGCATAGCCACACAAATCAAATACACAAATCAAATTGATATGGGTGAGGTACTTCGAGAGATGAAAGTTGAGACTTGGTCATCTATTTAATGAGGCATAGCCACACAAATCAAATACACAAATCAAATTGATATGGGTGAGGTACTTCGAGAGATGAAAGTTGAGACTTGGTCATCTATTTAATGAGGCATAGCCACATTCAACGGAGCGCTTTATCTTATCGTGAAATTGTTTGTCATCTTGTAAATGATATAAATTGTAATATTGCAAAACATGTGAACAGCTTTCCTCCAATAACCAATTTCCAATTTTTACTCTTTTCCAGGACATGATGTAACCCTCTCAAAATCTTGAAAATGGACTGTTAACCATGGATGCAGATGAGGAAATATGTACAGATGGTGCGAGGACTCAGCAAACCCATTTTGATCCTTTATACCAGGAAAAGTTGGAAAAGGTTTGGCATGATTTCGAAAGAAGAGAGCTCAGGCCACAACTTGTAGTTATTTCTGGACTACCAAGTATTGGTAAGGCTTCATTTGCCACAGAGTTAGCAAAACGACTTCACAAAAATGAGTCCACAACCCCAGTCAAGATTCACATTCATATAGGGACATCTCACCAAGATGTTGTTGAAGACATCGGAAACAAAATTTCAGAGGGACAGAATTTGAATTTCATGGTGCCATACTGTTTGCGAGAAGAGTTCATACACAACCTTGAGAATATTACATCGGAGGCAGTGATTCTCATTTTTGGTATCACTAATGCTGCTGAGGAGGAGCAACCAAAGATTTTAAGTGTGGTGGAGAGTCTCGTCACCTTTCCCAATGTTACAGTTTTGATGACCAGCGGAAAGGATTGTGGATTTTCAAGGCTTGGTTCCAAGTTCTACCCGTATGTCTTGCATCCACCCAGCCAAGAAGAGGCACATAAGTTCCTGGAGTCCTTTGCACCCCACTTGCCCATCAAGAATGATCTAGAACCCTATGCACCTGTACTGCCCTTCAGGATAGATGACATCTTGAAGAAGTGTGGGCAACATCCTAAACTGTTGGCCCAAGTTCGTATCATGCTTAAGAACGAGGTTCCTCTTTCTACCATTTGGGACTCAGTGAAGAAGAACCCTCTGTCTATCCTGTCAAAAGCAGAAGCTCAAGCCGAAGCTGGCAAATTTGGAGATATAGTAGTTCGAAGGGTGATGACTCAAGCCGACAGAAAAGCCCTGAAGGCTTTGGCAGAAGTGGATGGTTCTTTTGATGAGGATACATTCTGTGCAATAACTGGGAAAGATGGATTACAATGTGGTCTTGCAGTGCACAGCATTCGCTCTTTCCTGTCAAACCACCTCCTTGCAACAGCTGGTACTGGAAGTGAAAGGTCATTCTGTATGAATGAGCTGATGAAACATACTTTGCATCAGAAGTGGGGGTGTCTTGATGGCTTGGTGCAGAGACGCAATCGCTTCTGTTTATTCTACGCTCAACTCCTACAGCGAATAACCCCACTCATGCACAGCTATCAACCCGCCAACCTACCATTATTTCAGGCGGATTTTAACAATCTACAGAAACTGCTTGAAATGGCCACGTTTGCCACCTCTGAGGATTTCATGTACGAGTTGATCATGGACATTGCCCATAATTCGCAAGAGATCATCTATGATTTCTTTCAGAAAAAAGAGGTGGTCCCTTTCTACGAGAGTTGTGTCAGGGCAGCTCGACAGAGAAATGATGTACATCGGCTGGCTTACGTACTCATTGCTTTATCACATGCCGTGGTGATGCTGAACAGTAGCTTTGATCAAGTAGAGGGATATCTCGCTGAGGCGCAACAAATCTTAGAGAGGATTGGTGAGAAGGATACACTTGACACTGCCAGACTACATATGGAAAAGGGATGGTATTATTACAAATGTGCCAAGCATCAGGAAGCGTTGGTGTAAGTATTTAATCATTTCACATCAAATTAATATGTTAGTTTGTGCTTTCTTATTAGAAGTACTGAAATGGTCAGGAAGATTTAGATACTGAGATTTTTCTTTTTGCTCGTATGTCCCATGAATCTCCTTTTTTTCAGTATCCCAAATTTTATGTGTTCAGTTTCCCAAATTTTATTTTAGCCTAGATGTAAAAGTATGAAAAGTTTGAAAAAATAGTACAAAAAAATATCGTTGATCAGTTCTCAAAGTACATGTATCTTAAATTGGTCATAAACATAAGAGGTGAATTCTGAAGGCATCATACATTTTGTTTTGTTTCTGTTTCACAATAATATAGAAAACAGCCATTTCCTTAAATTGATTTTGTTTGTTATCCATTTGTAAATTTTGGTCTAATTTCATAATTTCTTTTTTTTTTCCATATTATTTTGTAATTATGCCTAGTACTGTATTAAAAACAAAATATTCCCGTACCTGTGTGAATGACGTTTTTCAAATGAATACAAATACATACTCACACAATCACAATACACTTCAGTTTCCATACTGTTAAGGCACTGGAAATAATAAGACTTTTTCAAATAAAGCTAAGTACTTTTGTTGTTCTGATTTCATTTAAGCATACATGTACCTGTAATTGTGCAATCATGAATCCAAAAGTGAAAAACAGTTAACCAGGTAAAGCCAGATGTCATCAAGACGTAATTATGTTTCCTTCCCATGGTTTAATTTCATTATTTCAATTTTAGAAAAAAGGAGAAAAGAAAATACTCAATTATCTGTTTCACTGTGTCTTGATGTGCTTAACTGCATGTTTTGTTATTGGGAGGAAAAAAAAAAGATCATGACTTAATTTGTTTGTGTTTGCTCATTTTCCTTGAGGCATGTAAATTGCCATAGATTGGTTCAACTTGCTTCCACCCCTCAATCCACTAAACAGTGATCTATAGCAATATCAGGAATATTTCTGTACAGGTTCTTATGAACAGAACTGAACACAAAGTATGAAATAAGTTTTGCTGGAGTATATACCAAATGCTTGCTGTATCAAAATAAAATTGTATCCAACAGGTTAAAACAGTTACCAATTTTATCCAAGATGAACAGTAATGCTCTTAGGACTAACAAAAAAACTTTTGAAAAATCTCTTGCTGGAATAGTTAGCTAAATCTCGCTTTATTTCTTTCATACTTTGTGCCACTTTTGATTAAATTTATTTGTATAAGTATTATTTTATGAACACTGTGTGATAATTTACTGTGGAGATTGTGCTAAATGCATCGTAATTAATCATTATTATAATTATTATTAGTAGTAGTAGTAGTAGTAGTTGTAGTAGTAGTAGTAATAGTTGCTCGGTTGGGTTTCATTGATTTATTACCATGGCAGTCTTGTTTTTCTAGCAAATTTATTTTGAATTATCAACAGCTCATACCAGGAAGCAAGAAGGATTGTGCTTCACATCATTACTGGTGGGGCAGCATATGAGGGCCCTCTGAATCCCTCATACCTCTTGGAAAAAGCAAAGTCCATGGAAAAAGGAAGTCTCCATCTGTGGGTTTTATCCTCGGTCAACTCCTACATTGCCACCATCTATACTTGTCGTGGTAAGTGAATATACCCCTTATCATGAACAAATATCCGGCCATTACAGGATTTGTAATCTCTGATTTGTCGGAAAGTTGTGGATTTTTGGAGCAAAATTAAAGGGGAAGAAGCCAACTACCCCAACCACCCTATTTTTTTAATAGACACAGAATTTTGGAGTACAAAGTAAAAAGCACACATTAAAAAAAATGTTGACACTTTTTTTGCTTCTCATGGAATGTGGGATGTTTCCTCCTCACATTTTTACACTCAGATTTCTGCCAATGCCCTCATCCCAAAAGCTCTTGAAGTGCCTTGGACGTGGGCCTATTTGTTCACTCCTTTAATTTATTTTGCATATAAAGGATTATACAGACAAGTATTGGAGGGCATAAATGATAAATTGTAGTAAGGAAGCCTCATTAATATGAAACCTGCTCTTCCTCCAGAGACTGCTCATTATCACCCCATCCTTGCCAGGTTTCCTGTTAATATACTCGTGCTGATATTAGGACATTACTTGTAAGACATCATGTTATGTCATGCTATTATTAAGTACATGCATTTGGCGTCACCTTAGCCTGGGAGGGGACAAGCAAACTTAATCACTGTGACCCTCATGTCCCCCCCCCCCCCTCCCCCCAGGACTCCAATTCTCCCGTTTTCGGCAGGAGATATCCCGCTTTGAGTCAATTTTCACAAAATCTCCCGCTCTCCCGCTTAAGTTTGAATTTCTCCCGCCCCAGCTGTGTTCCTCCTTTTTTCTCCCGCCCAACCACATTAAAAAAAAAAATGAATCTGAATCATTGGATTTTACCTCATTTAGTGTTGTCATCAGTTCTAAAATAAGCCTGAGATAGCACCAGAGAGCTTCTATAACCCTAAAAGTTGCCTCCAGCGACGAGAAATTTCGTGCTTTGCGCTGGTGATGTGGGCTACACGCACACTGAGTCAGAGTCTCCCGTTTGCTAGGGGTCTCAGCAGGAGAATCTCCTGCTTAAGAGGTGCTTGGGGTTGGAGTCTCTGCCCCCCCCCCCCCCATGTAACTTATTGGGATGCAGGTGTACCACTACACTGGGGTTTGCCCCTAATACACTTCTTTGAATAGTGCAGTGGGTTCTTAACATGCAAAGATGGTGGCTTTCCTCTACACCAGGCCTCCATTTAACATCCTATCTGAGGGACTTGGTGTTTTCCACTGAAACATAACCGGCATCTATGAAACAGGAGAGGGGCTCGTGAACACACAACGCAGGCTTCAGTGTCTGCTGCAGGTGGACTCGAACCCATGATCTTTGGTTTGATAGGCAGACACTTTACCGACTGAGCCAACTTGCCTCCTGAACTGTTCTTGCCAGATGTGGTTATAGTTATGGTGCACACACATTTTCATATAGGATAAACATATTCATGCAATCATGTATTTCAACATTGTAGAAGCTTGTGTCATGTCAAAATGAAAACAAAAAATGAATGTATTTTTCTCTATGCTCTTTCGTCATTCCCGAGTTGTCATAAGTAATCTCTCAAAGTTACAATGCAAATACTAGTAGTTTTTTTTTCTGTACAAGATCTGTTAATTTTTCATCATACTTATTAGCTTCTGTGCAATGGAGAAGCCGAAAATATCTGTGTCTGATAAAAAAGTAGTAGGGTCATTCTCAGAAACACATCACAATTGATGCAAGGAAAATGTGTAAAAACAAGGTTAACAGAATGAGTTGATAACTGTATAATATGAAAGTACGATAGACGAGAAAGTAGCATCAGAAAAGGGGCAAGTCAATGTCGCGTCAATTTGAAGTACTGATGAGATGAACTCAGACCATGTAAATCGATGTTACGGAAGTTAACCGTGAGTATCGATCACATGAAACCTCCAGTTATTTCACTTTGGGAATGAAGTAATAATAGACACGTAAGGGCGGTAATAGGGTAATATCAAAAGTATATTTAATAAAAACAACATGCGTTTTCACTGAAGCAAAAATAGTTAAATATATATTTTTCTGTCGCAACTGTTTTGCAAAAATATATAAAATATACAAATCAAACATTGCACAATCTTTCATACACAGTATGTTCAGATTTTGAATGATGGAACCGAAGAAATATAGGGCATCTTTAACTCCAGACCCTAAATAATATATGTTCAATATTGGTAAGCGATGGGTTTTTCTCGTCTCATTCTGCAGTGACATTTCCATTATTCACTCTTCGTTACGGAAGTTAACTGAAATATAAAAGCTTGAAATGATGCTCGTTCTTTTGTTACGAATACATATTAGATATGCCGAATCTTCTTCTGCACACATAATTCATAAGAATGATAAACAATTCGACAAATTGCATGCACTGAGTTTGACACAAGTCAAATTGTGTAACAAAATTGTCTATCTAAAGACATGTATATTAGAAATCAAACATAGTTCATCTTTCATTCATGGGTTTGTGTTCATAGTTTGAATGAGACAACTAAAAACATGTAGGCCCTTAAAGTTCAGACCCTAAACAAAACGTGGTAAATACTGGTAGAATACACGGACATTTCTATCTCGTCCTTCTGTGTCAAATCCATTACGCACGCTCCGTTATGGAAGTTGATAACTGATATAAATTTCGTACTTCCTTAAAAGAATGTAATTCAAACATTTTGAGTGTTGTTTCTTTTGAGAAAATTTAGTCTGGTCTTATCAGTTTATGCAACGAAAGTTATAGAAATCGGCATTTGAAACCCAATTTGGAACCAAAAATTTTGGAACCTCGATGTTCCTGGGACTATTGGTGTGGTGAACAAGGGAAGCGGGGCGGGGGGGGGGTATCCTTTATATGTGACATTGCCAAATTCTTCCCACTAATTACATAACTCCGCATCTAGGTCATTGGTTTATGATGCTAAATGTACTTTATTCCTGTGCCACCTTAGGTATAAGAGTCATTAATAGTAGACTAAATGTATTTCGGAAATTTGCCGTTACGGAAATTAAATTTACTAGGGTCATTTCATAAGTGATTCTGAAAATCTTTCAATCTCTCGAAAATGTTTCTTCATGACAGTTCGGACACCTTAACATGCCCTTGGAATAAGTTAAACTTTACATCACTTAAGAATTGTTGGACTTTTTATAAATTGTTGTTTGCGTAACGATTTGTAACTGTATATTGGGGCTTATCTTTATCGGCAAAATTCTACACACAACGTTTGAAATATAAATTAGAATTTATTGAGAGCAAGCAAACAATGTCAGCTAAAGCAAGGGTAAGTGCAAATCATATACAGCTCCATGCTATAGTGTAAGTTAAAGAAGTCTGAGAAGAGTTATCAAACTTAATACAAATCCTGTCTCCGTTGTAACACAGAAAATTAATGTTATGGGTGGAAATTGAACTATGAGGCCAAGCAAGTACTAGAGTAGCAAATATATTAACTTCCGTAACAAAACTGCATTATAAAATATAATTTAATATCAACTAATTTAGATGAGATGTAATCAATTTCATTTTTTATAAAAGAAAATGTGGCCAAGTTGAAAAGACTTATGAATCTCGTCTAGAATCTAAAATTCTTGGGAAATTGTTTTGATTGGAGATTTTCCCTCATTAGCTGGTGATGGTTGAATACAAATTGTATCAAATTCATATGACCAATGATAAACAACTGTGTTCATTAGGTGTTGCTAACTGAGGGTACCTTAGTTCACGTAACCCTGAACAGAGCGGGATGATTTAGTAAAGCACATAATTTTAGCATATCGAAGAAAAAATGTTATGGAAGTTAATGCGTAACGGAAGTTAATGTCTTTTAACTTTGTGCACCGACCTAGTCCTTATTTAGAAATCGCGGTTTTGAAAACCATCATTTTAATGAATAGTGCCAATACATCTATTAAGATATGAAATACCTAGCAAAACTATGAAGTGCATATTAACAAAGAGTGCGTTATGGATGTTATAGCTGTTTAACCGTAAATTTAATTGTCAGAACTTGACCTTCCATTACACATATTGCATGACACCTATTGTCTCGTTGTATATTTATGCTTGTCTATGAATATCTCAGTACTTTCACATCCATTATCACATAATTTTAATCAGTTCCGGGAGGAGAAAATGTACTAACCAAAAATCGTTACGGAAGTTAAAATGAATTTGAGACAAACTTTTAAGTGACAAAACTCACCATTTGATGACTCAATACAGGTATAAGCGAAATATGTGAGAGAGCACGCCTAGCCGTCCCCACCAGCCATTAATGTAAGAAAGAAAGGCAGGCCCCTTACTAAAGAGAAAGAAAGTGATATCTGAAAATGACCGGGGACAGCGTCAATTCTAACAAAGTGCGAAAAGGGAAGGCTTTTGTATTCAAGTCAAAGCATCGATGGCAGCCAAGCACAAGTGCGATGTGCTATTAATCTATTCATGTAATTGTCTTGATAAAATGTCATAAAAATCATTTATGAGTGTGAAGTTACAGGCCGAGATAGGTTGGGACGCTGTTTCCATGAATTGTGACGTTTTCCTGAGAATGACCCAGTACTCTCTTTAGGCACATTATCAAAAGTCACGTCCAATGGTTTTTATTGTCTTTCCCGTGCCCGGGAATTCACATCGTCTTTCCCGATCCCCTGTTGTTTTGTCTATGGAGGAATGGGAGGATGGTGGACCAAAAGACACTGAGTGGGAAAGACGCTAAAGGCCGAGGTCAAATCGGGCTCAGATAGCCTTATCCCTCATGCCATTTTGGTGAAATGTTCTTCTTGTTCTAGGTAAGTTTGAATCTTCTGTCAGCAACTTCAAGCAGAACCTTGGACTTCAGAATGCTGTGTGGACCGAGCGACATCCTCACTCAGCGTTAACCAATCACAAGCTAGGACTAACATATCTGCTGAGTAAAGACTTTGCTAATGCTCTCAAGTAAGTGATAATATCAATGATTTTTTTTTTCTTTCTATTTACCCTTCCACAGGGTTCCTTTATTAAATATCAACATAATGATATATTTTTCATACAAAATATCAATGAATTTCAACATAATTTTTGTCACAAAAGATTGATACATATACAGTAATTCATGAATTTTCATGTATATATATATGTAGAAAGTTACGTCACATTTTTAGCGTACCCTATATGACCGTTGCCACGCGACCATTTTGGTGCGTTTTTGTTTGCTTCTGTTGACGCTCAATAAATTTTGTCATTCCTTGACAAAGGGCTGTGCCCGAAATATTGGAAATAATTACATCTCTGCGGTTTTTCTTCAACATTCGTCTTGTCCATATATATATATATACATAGATATATATATATTTTGAAATAGTCCACGTATTGGCATAAGCAAACAAACAAACCAACAAAAGTCAATGAGAAGAGTTGACTCAATAATGCATTGTTAATTGCCAATAAGAATATATTTAATCCAAATTTTCGGGGGCCTCCCCCTTCCTCAGGGATAAAGACGATAGGGATAAAGACAATAATCGTCTTTATCCCTGAGGAAGGGGGAGACCCCTAAAATTTGGATTAAATATATTCTTATTGGCAACAATGCATTATTGAGTCAACTCTTCTCATTGACTTTTGTTGGTTTTTATATATATAAATATATATATATATATATATATATATATATATATATATGTATATATACGGGTATATATATATATATATATATATATATATATATATATATACATAACAAACAATGAGGTAAAAATAAAAACACCGCAAGACGAAAAAATTAACTAACGTTTCGGTCAAAGACCTTTATGAAAGTGAGACTGAAAATAAACAATTTGATGCAAGAAATATATATATATATATATGTATATATATATATATATATATATATATATATATATATATATATAAACAAACCAACAAAAGTCAATGAGAAAAGTTGACTCAGTAATGCATTGTTAATTGCCAATAAGAATATATTTAATCCAATTTTTCGGGGGCCTCCCCCTTCCTCAGGGATAAAGACGATTATCATTGACTTTTGTTGGTTTGTTTGTTTACTTATGCCAATTCGTGGACTATTTCAAGATATATATATATATATATATATATATATATATATATATATATTTGTGATTAAGTAACATATACAACAACTTTGGCAACTCTCGTGGAAATAAATACATGTGAGATCAATTGAGAGAATAATAGCGTAGCATGAATCAAAGTTCCTAGAGCTGTCCTACCATTTTGGAAATTTTGCAAAGGTTGAAAAAATGTTTCCGCCGGGAATCCGGAATTGGGAATTGGAAATATCCCAAAGCATTCGCTCGGATCCACCGAAACCACTGGCCCATCTCCGTGGTCTAGTGGTTAAGGTATTGACGTTCATAGTCAAAGGCCCGTGTTTGATTCCCAGCGGAGACATTTTTTCAACCTTTGCAAAATTTTCAAAATGGTAGGACAGCTCTGGGGAACTTTGATTCATGCTACCCTGTTATTCTCTCAACTGATCTCATATATATATATATATATATATATATATATACATACCGAAAGAAATTATTAAGAGGCGGTCATAGCTTCTGAATCTTCCTTTATTGGGCAAGCTTTCGATCAATTATCTTCATCAGGACTCTACTGATATATATAAAAAATACACAATCACGAAATGATGGCTGGAATTTGTTTACGTGAACATACATATAACTCTAAATTAGTTATAAATATCAAAATTATTATCATTGTCGTTATAATCGTAGTTATATAAGGATAAACATAAATATATAGACTTTGTTTGTTTGTTTTGAAAATGTGCAGTGATAATAATAAGAACGACAATGATGATGATGATAGTGATAGTACTGATAATAATAGTAGTTATAACATTAGTAGTGGTAGTGTGGTAATAGTAGTAGAATTAAGAATAGGAGCATGAATAGTAGTAGCAGAAGGAGCAGTAGTAGCAGCTGTAGTACCACTTATAACGATAATGATAATAATTTTGATATTTATGATAGCTAATTAAGAGTTATATGTATGTTCATGTAAACAAATTCCAGCCATCATTTCGTGATTGTGTATTTTTGTATATATATCAGTAGAGTCCTGATGAAGATCTTTGATCGAAAGCTTGACCAATAAAGGAAGATTCAGAAGCTACGACCGCCTCTTAGTAACTTCTTTCGGTATATTTCAATTCACCAACTATGAGTGACAGCCATTACTTTGTTCTTGGGAAATTTCTTCCACTATGTATATATGCATACATATATATATATATATATATATATATATATAGTGAAAGAAAATGGAGAATGAATCTGATGTAGCTACATCAGCTTCATTCTCCATTTTCTTTCACTATGTGTACTATAATGAAGCACTGTACATGTTTTGCGAGGGGCCATTTTCCTTTATATATAAATATATATATTGAAAGAAATTTGACAAATACAAACAACTTTGGCGTTCTAAGCCAGTGACCCGGGTTCGATTCCCGACGGAAGCATTTTTTCAACCTTTGATTCAAAATGGATGACAGCTCTGGGGAGCATTGAGGAAGCTACGCAATTATTATTATCCCATTTTTATTTC
Organism: Echinometra lucunter; assembly: GCA_029962745.1. Lineage (NCBI taxonomy): Eukaryota > Metazoa > Echinodermata > Echinoidea > Camarodonta > Echinometridae > Echinometra > Echinometra lucunter. The sequence continues at coordinate 206 of JAPZVO010001265.1, read as the reverse complement.
TTTCATTGTTTATTATTTACAAGGGAGTTGCCAAAGTTGTTTGCATTTGTCAAATTTCTTTCCATGTATTGTCCCCTTATTCTGACTTATGCATGTATTCAGGCTTTTAGCTGAGATCCAACTGCGGCGTGCCGCTTCTCATTGTTCATTAACTCATCTGCACCTAAACAAAAGATCAAAAGGGTTGGAAATCTGTCTGTCGGTCA
>JAPZVO010001264.1:0-19703 GCA_029962745.1 Echinometra lucunter | reverse complement strand
TCTGTCACTAGTGTCGTGTCGGGATCGGATCGGTGATTATTGAAGGGAAGCGTAATAAGGAAACTTGAAGAAACTTATGCAGTTCAATATCACAAAGTATTTAATCATCAATATTCAGCTAGTACAGTTCAAAGTACATGAAGATTCAGATATAGCAGGAGACGATGAATATAATAGTTTCGAAGTATAAGATTAGATTCGGAGTGAAGTTAATATTAATACTGGATGGACGTCTAAGTCTTGAAGTCAGTTAGTCTATCTGCATGAGTGTGGGTCTAGTATTCTATCGTTAGTCTTCTCTCTCTCTAATAATCAAGAAGTCTTATTTATATCCTTAGTTTTGGGGGTGTAACTATTTAAGGTGGGAGTGATCTAAACTTGATCTGATTGGTCTACGGCTCACTGTCTATCAAACTTTCTCTGGTATCAAGGGTGTGGTGATGCTCTGTGCAAGTGACTGGGGCTGGAGTGTGAGTCATACTCTTAGAAGTTAGTTCTTGAGTTAACTCTGGGGTGGTCATAACATGTGTCAGTGTTTGGGAGTAAGATGGTAATGGGAAGATTGATAACGGAGTTGGGGAAAGGTGAACGACTGAAGGGTGACAGGAAGTGATATTGCATGGACATATTAAAAGTACTACATAACATACTACATAACATCCCCTTTCTTTGGAAAATGAGGCTCCTCTCATTTGGGAAACGAAATAGATTACAAAGGATATTTTGAAAAGTGAGTGAAACCAGAATAGTGTATCCCAATTGTCCACTGTACTTTCACTCTCTCTCTCACACGTACTATTTATACTAAGAGGATTAAAATCATTCTATCTTAAGTAATTCCAACTTAAACGAAAGATATAACTAACACATCGAATACATTCACAGAACTAAAAAAACTAAATATATTGAAATATAGTAACACACAAGCAAATCAATCAACTGATCAACCAATAATGATACTATATACATTAACTCGTGCAGACTTATGCACTTTGAAACAATCAGCAAATATTATTAAATCAATATTCATTAATTACATAGTACAAGCTCCTTCAAATCAAATGAAGAATACAGATCAATTTCACTCTAACTATAACACTAAATTAGTTCAAGCAATAACAGTAATAACAGAAAAAATTGTAATGCTATATAAATCTTAGCATCTGATCAACATGATAATTATGGAAAGTTAACAGGTGCGCTCTAGAAATGACAGTTTCTCTATGTAGGAAGGCCGATATGTACTTCAAATAAGCAATCAACATAGATTCAATTATTACTATCACTCCTATCCTGTTGGAAAATATCTTTCCTTATCCATGTTATAAAAGAACAAAATAAACAAGTACTTTCAAACTTGATAGATCATCATTATGACAAGTATAAATTCAAACTTATCTTGGTAATCAACCTTGCGATGATAAATATTTGTTCAATAAAATATATACTGTTCTAAAAAAAGTAACACCATTGTCAACAATATTATTCAATCACATATAACATCAAACATTAAGAAATTACTATTTACATCAAATACAATTGTCCTGAAAAATCTCTGTGGAGTACCTGTCACAGGAATAATTCTTTCAGTAAGTATCTGTTTGATCAATTGTCTCAGTATCTTTGTACATTCCAACGTTCCACCAAAACCTAATTTCTGTGGGTTTATCGTCACATACTTTATATATGACGTCAGGATCTGTAGTTGTCCGTCCTTGAATCGGTCCTCTGTGTATTTTCAATGTGTCCATCATTGGGGGAAGTCATAAGGAGGTCAAGTTGCCTATCTAGGTCTGGTTTGTTAGAGGGGTGGGTGAAGCTAATCCATTATTTCTGTCATGGCATGCAAATAGTCTGATGTATCAACTGAGTTAGTCATCTGGGAACATTCTACTGGTGTAACATGAATTCGGGCAATTTTCATCATTTTCATCGATGAAGTTTATTGTGTTTTATGCACCCTTGTTCCTTGTCAGTAGTATTTCTCTTCCTAATGCCTCTCTCAGTTTCTGAATGTGTGTGATATTTTTCTATTATTGGAAGCTCTCATGAAGCAGGGTTGAGTCTGTTGAAATTGAAGATATCCCGGAGGATTTCTCCTTTCATTGTGGCAAGAATATAATGGGTTTCTATCAATTACATCATGAATTACTAAAGGTCCTACCCATTCTGCTGCAATTTTCTTTGAATTTGCAGTCAAAGAAGATGATGTCGGTTTGTAAAGATAACAAGCTGACCAGTGGAGTAGATTGGGGTCTTATCCAATTTATTGAGATCTTTGTGTTTTGTTCTCTGCTGTTTTCTCTGTAATGACAGCATTGTGTTGGACAATTGATCAAATTTCTTTTTGAGATGCTCTGCATACTCATCATAAGAAGGATGAAAGACAACACATTGGGTTGAAAGATAGATTGGAAAGATTAGGAGGTTCTCGGCAAAACACTAGCTCGTATGGGCTGTGGTTTCCAAGATGAGGGGAAGAAAATGAGTTGTATGCATAACATGTTGTAGAAATGAATCTCACCCAATCGGTGCCAAATTTGATTGAGGTTAACTTTCAGAAAGTTTGAAAGGGTCTGAATGTGTCTCTCTGTGTGTAGACTCCCATGCTGTTTCTACACTTATCACCTTGCGGTCAATGTTCAGAGTTGTACATAATGCAGTAAGTAGCTTACCTGTAAGGGAAGCCGCTGCATCAGTCCACAAGACATGATGGTGGTCCAAAAATGCAAATGACTTTTTGGATGAGTGCCTCGCAAATTGTCTCAGCATCAGCGACTTTAGAGGCGCGCAATTACAAACCTTGTAATTTCATCGCAGATAACCATCAATGTCTAAATCAGTTACATGAGGTCGGCAATTGTCTTAAAGTCGAGACTAATGCGGCCAATGGTCTGTATGAGTCCGGTACCCTAGTATGAAATGGTCTAGTCTTGTCAGGCTTGCCACGGAATTGTTGGCAACGTAAGCAAGCTTTAACGTAATTGTTAATTCGTTCAAACATATTTGGCATGAAGAAGTTCGTCGTATTATGTCAAATATGTACGCTGGTCCCTTGATGATTACTAAGCAGGGTTGTCATGGTATTGAGATATGATAGTGTCAGTCAGAGTCTCAGGTATAGCAAGTTGCAGTCTGAAGTCATGATCTTTCGTAAAGAAAAGTCTGAATAGTACACCATCACAAAGGATGTACTCTTCTGCCTTTAATTTGACTGTCTTTGCCGCCTTACCACTTGGTAATATGTCATGGGCAAGATAGTCATAGACAGGTTTAAAGAATGGTGAGGTTTCTTGTTCTGTTTCAGTTTTCTCAAATCAACAGGTAGATTGTAGTCCCTAATTATCTTTCTCTTTATCAACTCAGTGATCTTGTCTAGTTCTTGCTGCTTTGGAATGTGTTTAGCCTTAATGTTGTTTTACCTCTGAGGTCAGCGGTCTCGAGGGGGTATAGAGTTCACTGGGTACTTCACGATAATGGTCCATTAACTGTGTCGTTACATCTATCAACAAGTCTGGGCTCTGTGTTTGGAACAGGTGGGGTGTGTCTGGGATGAGGAAAAAGTTTGGTCATGATTCTGTGAATGGGAAGGCTGGTTATCATGTTGTGGGCGTACAGGAGGTGTGTCCTGTCTTGGGGGTCGTGAGCGGTAGATTGTGAATGAGATGGTCTAGGATTTAGCGATGGGGATTTGTTTTGTTTTGGTTTGTCGGCTCGCTTTTGTGTAGGGAGATTGGCACTTGGAGGGGTTTGTTCACACTTGTCAGGTTTCTTGGGGATGGATTTCAGGAATGGGGATACCCAATTTTCTTTGCATAGGCTCGAGAACTACACGATCGGTTTGTTGGGTTGGGTTTAAGGTGTTCATGTCAATCAGATCGGTCTCATCAAACAAACAATAAGCAATTGGGATTACTCTATCTATTTCAGACTCGCCGGTGGTTGGGGCTCTAGAAAGAAAGTCTGCTAATACTAAATCAGTACCTTTCTTATATCCTATCTTGAATGAGTATTGGTATAATTTCAGGATCAATTTCTCTAATCTGTTTGTACATGGGGCTTCCTTAGATTTGAGAATTTGAACTATCGAACTGTGGTCAACGAATGCATCAAATTCACACCTTTTAGCAAATGCTTAAAGGCTGTGGACGTTGATCACAATCCAAACAATTCCAATTCTGTCACACTATAACGTTTACATGCGTCTGGAGTACTTTGGAATAATATCCGATTATTTGTTCTTTTCCGTTAATAACCTGGGTTAGGTATGAACCTGTTGCAGTACGAGATGTATCACTGTAAATCGAAAATCGACCGGTTGATTTGGGCATGTGTAAGATGGGTGGATTAGTCATTAGCTGTTTAATCTTATTCAAGGCATTCTCATGTTCATCGGTCCAATGGAATTTATTCTTCTTTCTTGTTAGGTGATGAAGGGGCTTTAGGATAGTCTGTGTATTGGGGAAAAATCCTGCTACATAATTAACTGCTCCAACAAATCGTCTGACTTGTCTTGGAGTTTGGGCCTAGCTAGATTTGTAATCGCTCTGCATCTATCTGTCATTGGTTTTGAAACATGCTTCTCCCTGAGGAGTAATCATGATTCTGTGTCCCATGTATTCTACGTCATTCCTAAAAGTTTACACTTCTTGGGGCTTACTTTAAGTCATTGCTTGATAGGGCTTCTAATACACTGGTCAAATGGGTCTTGTGGCATTCTTTGTCAGGGCTGAAAAGGATGATGTCGTCATGATGGCATACAAAAGTTCCTAGAATTGGGTATAGTGGCCAATATTTCATCAATTCTTGCCTGGAAATGGCAGGGGATACGTTTATAGTCCTTGGGCTAGTCGTTTGTAGTAGTAATGCTTTCCTCCATGATAGGAAGCAATGCCTGTGTACTTTTGAGCGGATTTTGAGAGGGGGGATGCAATGAAATGCAGATTTCAGATCTATTACACTCAGTACTTTTGTGTTAGCATTGCCGATTCTTTTGAGAGTTTCCGAAAATAGTGGGAAAGGGTGATTTCTTCTTTTGATACGTGAATTCAGGAATCTAAAGTCTGTAACAACTCTCTTTTCAGATGTGTTCTTCTTCGATAGGAGGAGAACTGGAGAGGTGTATGGTTGATGGCCTATTTCTAATATTCCTAGTTTGACAAGTTTGCTCAATTCCTTTTCGATGGTAGTCTTGCCATCTTCAGTAGCGAAGTATGGTCTTATGAAGAAGGGGTCATCATTATTCAGTTCAATGTCAACTTCAAAGTCAGGACAGCTAGAAATTTCACCATACAAGGAGAAAGCATCTCTGTTTTCCTTTAGTATGTTTCTTATTTCTTGTTGTTCGGGAGGATTGAGAACGCTACTATTAAGGTCAATTTGTTTACGGATAATTTCATCTTCTGTCATGTTAGCAATGGGGTCATTAGGGTCAAGATGAGGGTATTTCCTAAGATTATTCTGTTTGACTGAGTCACCATGATCATGATGTTGTCTAGTGTACAGATTGTTTTCCGAATTCATTGTCATGTTCAAGCAGTCCGTTGGGAGGTCTTGGGTGGCATTAATTAGTCTTGTAGTATCTAGGAAAGCTATTGGTCTGCCTTTAGAGAAGGTTACGGTCTGTCAGTCAAGTTAGTTACGAGGACTTGAGCTCGTCCTCTATGCAGGGAAACGATGCTTGTTGTGGGGCAATAGCGGGACAGATATTTATTAGACTTTAACACAATGTCAGAGTTTCGGATGTGGGGTGGGGTCTTGCCTTGCAAAGTCAGGAATGTTGACCTCACCTGGGGAAACTATCACTGTATTCGGTGGGGCAAAGGAAATGTGTTTGACTTGATCCTAAACCTGTTATTTCTGAAGTGGGAGTGTCCCATCTAAATCAGAAAGCGTGTTAGTGCCTAATATTAGGTCTACGCCTACAAGATTGATGGCGATTAGTGCTGTGATTTCAAATTTGTGTCCCTGAATTTCTAGTCGAAATTTTACTACTGCCTTGTCTGATGTCAGAAATTGTCCGTTGCCTAATTTGAATCTAACTGGGGATACTTTGGTTGGTGTCAATTTAGAGAGATAGGGGGAGGATTTCAATAGTCGTCCAGATATGATGGATTTGGATGCACCACTGTCAAAAAGAATCAGTGCAGTTGTCCTATCTGGCAGTCGTCCCTTAGTAAAGTTGCGTTCCGTCAGCTGTACTCAACTTCGTCAATCCCTAAATGAGTAGATGTCATGTCATTGTCAGGCCTATTAGTCTGGGAGAAAGAACAATGAGCGCTATTGGCTCTCTCCCGTCTTAAAAATCCTGTGGGCGTGGTTGATTCTGGGGTTGTTGTTGGTAGTGGGGTTGGTGATATTGGGGCTGTTGTTGTTGTGGTGGGTAGTATTGATGGTTGTATAGCTACCGTATGCAGGGGCATAGTAGTCATGATAGTCAGGGAAGGGGGGTGGTGGGGTTGTCACATCCCTAAGTCTTTTTCGACATTCTCGCCAAATATGGCCAGGGATCCCACAGTAGTTGCATGTAAGTCTAGGACGTGTTGGTGGTCGGTTTGTCCGTCCGTCCGATCGATAGGGGCTCCTACCGCGTCTGTTTTGCATGTCATTGCGCCGGTCGTCTCGTCTATCGTGACTGATGTCACGTCGTCTTTCGCGGCTTACGCTGCGACTAGCACTACGACTAGCACTGCGTTGTCGTGGGGTTGGGGGTCGTTGGGTGTGGGATTTTGGTCTTTTATCATTGTCTCTGTCTGTCTTGAGGTTTAAATAATGTATTTGCTCCTTCAATTGATCTATTTCCTCTTGAGCAGAGAAAGATAACTCCTTGGTCGGCTCAGTCTGTCTATGGTTGAGGTCTAGAAAAAGTTGGGCTTTCGCCGCTATTTCTTCTGAGGTCAGGTCGGGGGCGGTCATAAGTATGGTCGCGCGGCAGTCTGACGGCAAAGAATCCAACAACTTATGCCTAATCTGGGTTTCCCCATAGTCGATGTAGGCTGCTGTTGTTCTCAACCTTTGCAAGTACGCGTCTGCGCTCTCGTTATTTGTCATAGTCATATTTTTGAAGTCCGTCACATGGCTATATGATGATTTAGCGGGACTAAACCGTCTTATGAACCCATCCTTCAGGTCGCTATATGTATTGAATTGAAGTCCGTCAATCCAAAGTCGCGCCTGCCCTTGTAAAGTCCGTCTAAACGTTCGCAGTATTGTCTGGAATTGGTCGGGGTCGGCTTTGTCAATGTCATGCGCATCTAGATAGTCGTCGAAAGTCAAGAAGTGCGCAGTCGAGTTGTCCCTATCAAGTTTATCACCCGAGAAACGGGATGGTAGAAAGTCAGTTTGTCGGAGGGTTTGTCGGGAGGTGTTGGTTGAAGTCATGATTATATAGGGTAATTAATTAAAGTGATAAAATCAAATTCGGTTATCAGAATTGAACCGTAAAATTAAAATATTGATAAACTACTAATTAACAGTAATCACGATTTGGCAAAAACGAACAGAAAACGTTTCAAAATTACTTGTTGCTGGGCAAATAAACAACCTGAAAACTCAATCTCTCACTCACTCTCTTTCACCAGTGGAACAATAAGAGAAATGGTTTCACTTACCGAAATATGTCTTCCAAAATTAATTAAACAATTGCACAATTCAGCGAAAGAGTCAGAGTCATTTATTTAGTTAAAGAAGGGTCAAGTTGACAGTCACTCGATGCGATGGCAATCAGGCAATCGTTGGTGTAGGTGTCTTCGTTTCAGGCTTGAAATCGTCGTTGTCTTTGTAGTATATGCTCTTTCCTACCGTCTGTATCCTCCGTCTGAGTCTTCCGTCTGCTCTATCCGTCTGTTCTGTCCGTCTGATCTATCCGTCTGTATCCTTAACTTTCCTCTTTTCTTTTCTTTTTGACTCGAGTTTATGTTGCTGTAGATTGAAGAAGTCTGCTCACAAATTCAATTTTAAAATATGAAGTGTCGTGTTTGGATCGTTTGCAAATTTTGTAGCTGGTTGGCTTTTTGGCTCTGCAATTTGTTAATCCTGCACACTTGAAGTATTTTATTAAAGCGGGTTCTCCACCATGTCGTGTCGGGATCGGATCGGTGATTATTGAAGGGAAGCGTAATAAGGAAACTTGAAGAAACTTATGCAGTTCAATATCACAAAGTATTTAATCATCAATATTCAGCTAGTACAGTTCAAAGTACATGAAGATTCAGATATAGCAGGAGACGACGAATATAATAGTTTCGAAGTATAAGATCAAGATTCGGAGTGAAGTTAATATTAATACTGGATGGACGTCTAAGTCTTGAAGTCAGTTAGTCTATCTGCATGAGTGTGGGTCTAGTATTCTATCGTTAGTCTTCTCTCTCTCTAATAATCAAGAAGTCTTATTTATATCCTTAGTTTTGGGGGTGTAACTATTTAAGGTGGGAGTGATCTAAACTTGATCTGATTGGTCTACGGCTCACTGTCTATCGAACTTTCTCTGATATCAAGGGTGTGGTGATGCTCTGTGCAAGTGACTGGGGCTGGAGTGTGAGTCATAGTTCTTAGAACTTAGGTTCCTTGAAGTTAACTCTGGGGTGGTCATAACATGTGGTCAGTGTTTGGGAGTAAGATGGTAATGGGAAGATGATAACGGGAGTGGGGGAAAGGTGAACGACTGAAAGGGTGACAGGAAGTGATATTGCATGGACATATTTAAAGTACTACATAACATACTACATAACACTAGGTTTTGAGGTGTTTTGAAAACGGAATATTCCAAATATGACGCTTTATTTTTTGGTATGTACAGAAAAAAGGAAATAAAGCGGAATGAAAGGTCAAAGGTCAACCAGGTTCCCACCCAAAACCTGGAAAATGAGGGAAACGAGTGAAAGCGCGGGTATCTTCGATCGCAGCGCTAGCGAGCTGCATGGATCGGCATGGCAGTGCAGCGTACGTTCGACGCTACTGGCTGCATGGACGCGAATCATGTATGAAGAAACAAACGCGTTAGCATTCGTACATGAGTTTAAAAATTAAACTATACATACAAATAAAATAAAAAATATTATTCTTTAAATTCAAACAAATTGCAATAAGTTAAGTAATAATTATACATTTTATTCTGAATAACTGATTTGTTTTTGTTACATATATCAAATAAAATTTAAAAAAATTAAGTTTACAAATGTTTACGTATACGTTGGGTGTTTGTATACCGCGCGCTTATACAGCTAGAGATAGCAAAATGCATGGTGGGTAATGACGTATTTCCGCACTCTCTCACACCGTAATATTACGCTTTCGCTCAAAACGGACTTCATTGGTTCAGTGTGAACAGAAACCAGAAGCGTTTTGGAAGCGTTTTGAAAGTGAAGCGTCATGAAATATAACGGCATGGATATTCCGTTTCGGCAGTGTGAAAACAGTATTAGAAAAGGAAGGTAAATTCCATGAAATGCGGCTTTCGAGCTGCAAAGTGGTTTTGATAAATATCTTTTCAGTCAATTAAAGTGGAGGCCACGTATTGATTGACAAAGGTACAAGGTTATCAGCTAGGAATGGCGCACCCTCTCCCTCTCCCTTTCCTGTCGATTTGGGCCTAAACCCGTAAAAAGTCTAATATAGAGCTTGAAGCTATAAAGTGTCTGAGATAGGCCTATTTTCTATCAACCAACCTTCGAGAATACCACCTCTTACCGAATCCAAGTACTAGCGTTAACTACAAATAACACCAAAGCTTTCCTACATGCAAGTACAAATCCGATGTGACTAGGTTGTTTTCATTCTTACAAATATTATCAACATCAATCAACTAACAAACACTTCCTCATTCTTAAGAATACAGGAAAAACACCTCCTTATCCGTTGGAAGAGATGTAGAAATACGAATCAATACAACAATCTAACTCCCCTCTAATTTAATCACCTTTTCCCATAATGACGAAGGAATTCCGGTGTGGTAAGTAGTGTGGTTAGTGTCAACTTTGAGAGAACGATAATGAAGCCGATTCTCATTTCTCTATTGTGCCTTGCTCACTGGCCCTCTGAAGTAAAGGCCAAAAAGTCCCGTATTTCAGAATCCCAAATCTGGTCACCCTGCTAATCATGCGCACTTCGTCACTATTCTTTTGATTTAATTTGATTTTCCTCTCTCTCTCTCTCTCTCTCTCTCTCTCTCTCTCTCTCTCTCTCTATATCTCTCTCTCTCTCTCTCTCTCTCTCGTCTACGTGACTATAAACCTAGAACTTTTTTCCGTTGAAGTTTTGTTGTTGATGATGATTCTTTATCGTAGGTGTTCAAAGATCAATTATTTTAGTTTTGTCTCCCAAGGGGCTACCTTGAGCATGTTGAGCAATATGCATGCTTTGCATAGATAGGAAAGTGACCGCTGGTTTTGCAGATGCAGCCTACATTCTAAGAAAAAAAGGTGCAATTTTGCACCCCAAATTGCTACAATAGCAGCACCTTCTGGGGTGCAGTCTTGCACCGTACTGACAAGGGTGCAAAGATGTACTTTTTTGTACTTGTTTGCACCCGAAAATGCCCATCTGCATCCTAAAAGGTGCAATTAGGTGTAGAAAGTTTTGCATCCAAAAGCGTGCAAATTTGCACCTTCCCTAAAGCGTATACAACTCTGCACCATGAAGGGTTCAAATTGTAGCTCACTCACCATTGATGGTGCATAATGCATCTTTTGGTACAATGGTATACTCTTAAAGGAGCTCCCGGTTTATCGTTTGAAGGGTGCAGAATTAAAATTTTTTGTCAGTGTGTAAGACCCCATTTACAGCTAGGTGTAAACTGGGTCCAAGACAGTTTACCTAAAGTGTGTGAAGGGATCTACGTACAGCATTAAACATGATATAATCATGGACCTCTATGATATAATGCAAATCTTTAAAGTGTTGTTTATCTTGTATAATGATCATGTGCTATGACGAGCGGGTGTGATAGGCGTATTACATGTCAGATAATGATTTTATTTTAGGGTAATGTTCGTTATTCCGAAGGTTCGTTTTTCCGAAGGTTCGTTTATTCCGAAGGTTCGTTATATCGAAGGTTCGTTTATAGTCCGAAGGACCGTAATTCCAAAGGTTCGATATAGTCCGAAAATGAAATAAGGTTTGTTAGTCCGCAAATAACTAACGAACTAACGAACCTTATTTCATTCTCGGACTAACGAACCTTCGATATAACGAACCTTCGGAAAAAACGAACCTTCGGAAAAACGAACCTTCGGAAAAAACAAACCTTCGGAAAAACGAACCTTCGGAATAACGAACTGTAGACGCAAATCTTACAGTGTTGTTCATCTTGTATAATGATCCTGTGCTACGACGAGCGGGTGCGATAGGCGTATATTACATTTCAGATAATGATGTATTTTAGATCTACTGACATTGCGGGGCATAGAATCTATATCTAATGTCCCCCCCCCGAGCGGCCGACTGCATTCCCCCTCTCTCATCCGAGATCACCCTGCCTTTCCCCATGATTTCTCAGTTTCTATTCCCTTTAAGAAATAATCTCAAAATGCGAAGATTAGACTAAACATGCATTCTACGCCCCCAAAAATCCCATTAGAAGAGATAGTTCACTATTACGGTGTAACCTCCGGTCGTATAAGATAAAGAGCACTTAGAGAGATTGGCAATATATTACGTTACGTATAGATCTCTCCACAAATTTTGCGTAAACTATCTCAGGCAGCATAATCTGTAAACTATAGCGATCACTGTTATATTTATGCAGATTATGCAAATTGCTCAAGGTTGTCTCTTGGGCAACAAAGCTGAAATTGTTCGTGGACCATTTATTCGATCTTTTCTTCGTTTCACTTTCTTGTATTATTTCAGTCACTCCTTTTTATTACCCAACCATTTCATAAAATCTGTGATCGAATATTCTTTTCTTTCACTTTTGTGCATTATTCATAATCAAATTTATGTTTTTCCGGGCCATAAACATAAATTCCTGATTATATATTATCCATAATCTTCTGTGATTTTTGCCCAACTGCATTAAAAAAATCTGTGATCGAATATTCCTTTGTTTAAGATTATTTAGCATTATTCACAATCATATTTATGTTTCCCGGGCCATATCTTGATTATATATTATCCAGTTATTTCTGTCATTTCTTTCAGTTTTTCGCATCGATCATAAATGATTATTATGTCTACTCAGACTTTAAATCTCTGTTCCGAAACGTAGCTTTTAGAATATTCTATCAGCTCACTGTTATTTTCAAATGTAAATGTATTTCTAAGTCAGCATGTTATATCATAATTGTTTTTATAATGATCTGTTTTCTACTTTTTATTATAAACTGAATGTAATTTAGCATTTGGGCTGCCATTTTCAGTTTGATTTTAACAGACCATCCTACTTCATGATTACCAATTAGAGAAAAAAACCTCCAACGGAAAGAACCTTTCTAGGTTACAATGATACAGATATAAGATTACCAAGCCGACTACCCTCTATCCTTTCCATGGCAATATACATCCGCACATATATTAGTCCCGTCGCTCGCATATTGTTTTTGCTATGCCCCTAATGATGGTCAAGTGTGAAAAAAAAAAGTCTCCTCCGTTTCAGCTCGGTGATGGGGGGGGGGGGGGGGGGGGGGCGGTAAGTAGAAAAGATACCCGAACCATTTTCCTTGAGAGTTCAGTGAGTGAAAATACATACTGTCATGTATTCACTGTATTTTGATAATGTAACGTTGGTTGGTTGTTGTTTATTTTCCCTTACTGTTAAGATAGCATATGTAGGCCTATGCTTGTTAGTAAGCAACCAGGGGGCCGACGGCTTTGAGCCCCTCCTTGGTAATGAGAATTAATACCTTACCAAAGGGCATTAGCGCATACACTTGGGTTCGAACCCGGGTACTCCCGGTTACGACACCACTGCTTTACCACTGAACCACAGCGCCCCCTCCTGTTAACTTATAAACGTAATTTGCTGGCTTTATTATATTTCACTTTTGTTTGATATGAATATGATTGCTCGGTGGACATTCTATTTTGTCAAGTAGTAAAGTTATTTGTTTCAAATTGCAGATTGTGTATGTAGCTCGCAACCCTAGAGACTGTCTGGTATCCTTCTATAATTTCCTGCAACCTGATCCTCAACCGTTCACCTGGAAAGAGGCATTTGATTATTTCCTCTCCGATGATAGTAAGTTTCGAGTGAATATGATCTGCCTGTAAAGATTCAGGAATATGGGGGGGGGGGGGAGGGAGCATATATACCCCCCCCACACACACACACACACACACTGTTTTGAGGGGGTAGCGTGTACAAATATTCCCTCCACTTTTCAAAAAAGAAACAATATTGTAAAAGAGGGGAAAGCGAAAGAAAAAAAGAGGAATGAAAATAAAGGAAAAGCCTCGAAGCGCTCGCTCGCTTTGCTCCCGCGCATTTTCATTATCTTATAACCAATTCCAGTTTAATTTTTATATTTTAAGAAAGGAAATAGGCTTGTTTCTTGTCTATATAATGTCTATGCTATTGTTCTGTTCCTAAACATGTTAGTTATATAACTGCAAAGATTCGCGCGGCAAGTTGATCTAAAATTATAGACTTATTTTCAGGAGATAACTGCCTGTGACCATTAGCGTATTCCCATCGTACCATCTGCATGTGAGAACAGAAGATGCCGATCAAATGTACGTTATTTAAGTCACGAGAAGGGAGTAACAATACACTTGAACCTGTTCTCAGTATTAAAAAAATCTATTTTAGCTCGCTCATAAAATCTAGAAACAAGATGTTTTCGATCAGCAATCATTCTTATTCCATGCAGCAGCGGATACCCGAATATCATCATATTTTTGTGGCGATGCATCCGACCGTTCTTGAATTTTACGTCTAATGCATTTGTATATTTTTTCCCGCTCGCTGCGCCCTCTCATGATATCGAGATAAAGAATTGGGAAGGCAAACGGATTGAGCATGAAAGTGAGGTAACCGAATTATATCTTAATATGTTATAGGCCTGTGGTGTATTAAGTTGATGACGAAATGATACTCTATCCTCCAAAGAGTGCGTTTTCCTTGCTCGCTTCGCTTGCTCGTAATATTTAGAAACAGGGTGGTTTGGGACAGCAAACAATAAACAGCAAAATATGGGACCTAATTTTGGCAGTGTGGTAATCAAAATACATTTAAAGATCTTATAGGGCTAAAATGTATTTTGATGAGAAAATAAAAAGTGTTTATTTTTGGCTAGCTCGCTTTCGCTTGCTCCCCTCCCCCCCCCCCCCAAAAAAAAAAAAAAAAAAAAAAAATCCCATCTGTGTGTGGGTGTGCGCGCGCGGATGAGGGGGTTTGTATATCAGTACTCGAGTGTGAGCACGAAATTTCGGCAAAATGATGTCGATCATACCCCCACTCATCGAAACGGATTTACGCCGGTGGTTGCAGGGAATATTTCAAATGTTGGACTCGAGGCATTTAAATGCAGAGTGCACGGATACCTCCTTAATCTAACATGACATGATCTTATTATTCAGAATTTTGTGCAGTTTTTAAATTTTGTTTCATATCACATATATTATTTTGTTATTATCAGTTAATTATTCATTTAGAGAAGCAGTGAACGATCAATTTAAATAGCCCACTGGAGCTCTCAGTGAGAGTCTGCTGCCCAGCACATTTGATTCCATCCGAGGACGAAAAATCCAATCGAATCCCCATTGGAGATCCCCATCGAATACTAACTGGCAATTGGGAGTACATGGAAAGTGAAACAATGGGTTCCCATTGACCCATTGACCCATTGAAATTGATCCACTGAATTTAGCCCATTAAAAACCAATTGGTCCCCATTGCCAATTGGTTTTAATGGGGGCAATGGGGACCAATTGCCAATTGGTTTCAATAGGGACTCACTGTTTTACTTTCCATATACTTTCAATTGGTATTCAATGTCCATAATTGAATTGATATTTCCAACTGCATGGTCTTGTAACTGCACTTTAAATTTTCAACTGGTATTCAATGGATCAATTGGTCCAATTGAAACCAGTTGAAGTCCCCAAGACATTCGATTGTTGTTGTTGTTGTTGTTGATCTGTGTTTTACAGACATGTATCAATCAGATATGATTATTTAGGTCTGATTGTTGTTGTTGGTATTCCATCGGTGAATTTGGATGATTTTCGCCAGGCAAAGTGAGAGAGCCTTTGTTTTCCTCTCATTGTCGTAGACTATTTGCTATGTTGGATCGACAATGGCCTTTGGTGGCGTAGTGCATTTGAGGATTAACTTTTTTAGTAAAGTTTCAGTTGTTACTTTTCTGTATTGTTTTTGTGCATGTTATTATAAAGAATCAATCATGTGGGAAAGGGTGGAAAGACTTGTTGTTGAATTGGGTTTTTTTGGACAGACGTGTATCAATCAAATATGATTATTTACGTCGGGGACCGACCTTTAACGTCACCACCCGAAAGACGTTGGGATAGATGTCTGCATGGTGAGGCTCTTCTTTACTTTTAGATTTAAAAAAAGCCACTGAATGTAATATTTTAATGATGGTTCATATTCTTTCTTCTGTAGTGGCATATGGTTCGGCATGGGAACATATGTATGGCTTTTGGAAACATCGCAATGACAGCAACTTTCTCTATGTTAACTTTGAGGACATGAAAAAGGTGAATGTTTTTTTCTTTATTTTGGTTTTTGTGTACTTTCAGTACTGCTGTGTCTATCCTGTCCACATGGTGATTTTGCTGGTGTCCAAATGTCCTCCCATTTCAAGAATATCCTGAAGAATACCCTGAAGTACGTTCGATCGACAACGGGTCATGTGCGCTGTAAATTCATGTCCAAGTCGTGAAATTCACGACCACTGGACGCGAACGTTGCGACTTGGCCGTGAAGTTGATGACTTTGATCGTGAACTTGCGACTTGTCGCGAATTTGACAATTTTGATCGCAAACTTTGCGAATTTCACGGCTTGGCTGCAAAATTCACGGCAACATGACCTGTCGTCGAGCATACTTCAGGGCCACCATAATATCCTCATCCCCCCTCTTCCTCCCATTTTATCATGTGTTATAGCCTTCGATCACCACGTTTGTTCCCATCTTCTCTCTCTCTCTCTCTCTCTCTCTCTCTCTCTCTGACACTCTCTCTCTCACTCCTTTCCTCTCACTATCCCTATTTCTTTCTCTTTCTCTCACACTATGATCTCTGCCTCGATCTGTAGACCCTCCCTCTCTCTTCCTGTTTCTCTGCCCTTCCCCCCTACTCTCTGCCATTTTTGTCTTAGTCCTGCCTATATGCCAAAGTTTGCACTGGAAAGTTGGCTTTGAGCAGAGCAGAAACCCAAGTCACCAGTGCTTTTTTGTCTCTGTTCAACACGTAGGACCCGGCTGGAAACGTCGCGAGGGTAGCTGCTCACCCTAGGCTACGACCTGTCTGACGAACAGGTCACCGAGGTCACGCGACTTTCCTCCATTGCAGAGATGAAGGCGACCTACGCCAAGCTAGAAGAGGAACTGGCCAGAGGGGAAAGTATTTTACACGGGGTGCTGGTATTTTACCATTCCTTCACAAAGGTAAGCTAAGAAAAAACAAAAACAATCCACCTCATAATTTTTTAGAGAATCCAAGGCACCGCCTTGGGCCTTACAGTCACAGGATTTGGTGTTGGGAAATGAAAAATCATAAAATCAATGTTAGGAGCTTAATGGTTGGGCGCAATCTGCGTCGACTCCTCGATAAATATCACAGGATACATAGCCCTGATGCTGTATACCGCCCCAATCTTGGTATTAGATGGGTTCTGATAACACTGGTGCCGATCTTCCGGTAGATAGCCTCGTCACTGACCTGGGTAAATGGTATTTAATTAGGTTGCCTTGAGCCTACTGCACACCTTCCAACCCTACTGGTCTGCAACCAGTCTGTGACAGAGTGAGAGGAGATGAATCAAAGGGCAGTACAAAGCCTCAACACCGCGCATCTTCCGATGCGACTACTCTGTCTGCCATATTTGCTTTAGACAACACTGGCGCGGACTTAATACAAGCATCAACACCCTACTGATTATAATCAGATAATGTAGTTATCGGTTGTCGTTATCAGCAAGATTTATTTTTATAATACGCATTATTGAATGCGTTTACTTTTGTTGAAACGAATAGGTCCCCATTGCCCCCGTGGAATTCCAATTGGGAGTACATGGAAAGTGAAACAATGGGTCCCCATTAAAATCCAATTGGTCCCTATTGGCAATTGGTCCCATTAACCCATTGAAATCTACCCATTAAAATCCAATTGGTCCCTATTGGCGATTGGTCCCATTAACCCATTGAAATCGACCTTTCAAAGGGTTAATTGGGACCCATTGTTTCACTTTCCATGTACTCCCAATTGCCAATTGGTATTCCACGGGGGCAATGGGGACCTATTTGTTTTAATGGGTCAATTTGTATTTCATTGTTTCAAATATGAGGGAAAAAAAAGATGCCTTATATTTCATGACACAGGAAGGGATTAAATTGGCAGCATAATCCTCATTTTTCACATATGTACACTAAGAAAATATAATTATAGACTGCTTATCATGGCTATTTTCATGGTTGTTTTTTCACAGGTCCAGTGTGGTGGTTGGAAGACCTGTTCACCGTAGCTCAGAATGAAGCATTCAACAATACCAAGAGATGCAAATGAAAGGATTCGACAAGATTTTAAAATCTGAAATTATAATTAAGCAAACTGGGTGAAGGTAGTGTTAAGTACTGCATTATTTCTGTCATCTTTTCTATTGAAAGAATCATAAGAACAATACCAAGGGAAAAACTAAGAAAGAAAATCAACTAGGATTTCCACTTCTGAAAATCACCAAAAACATAAATAAAAGTGCCCAAAACATTTTGGCACACACTTTAAACACATGTACATGCATATGCTTTGGGCAGAAAGAATTAACAAATACTTCTCATTTCATTTTTTTACCATTCTCTCAATTTTGATTCAGTGCTTTAAAGCAGTTTCCACTTCTCCCTTCTTCCAAAATATTGTTATGATATATAAGCAGCAAGTGCGCCAAAATGTACTCATAATTATTGTCATCATCATTCTTCATTGCATTATGACATAATTTCATTAAAATAAAAGAGAGTCAGCTTTTCAGTTTAGCTTCAGAACCCCTGAAGCGAAACATGGGGTTAACTGTATGGCGAGGACCTAACTTCGCGCAGGTCCAAACTTCGCGCACAGGGCCATATCTCAAAAACTAGAAAAGATTGTGAAACTGCTAGCACCACGTAAAGAGCACCCTAAAATTACCTGGAAGTTACTTTCTTTGGAATTAGAGAAGGAATTTGATAAATTATGAATGAAAATCGGCAAATTTGGCAGCGTTTTGCGTTAGTTTGACAAAAAACTGGACTTGTCGTCAGGGTCTAGAATTCCTCTTTTCAAGAGACGATGTTCATCAAAATTGTAAGTAAAATGTGGCATCCAATTATTCAGTGGCATTTCTGCCTTCTAGTAATGCAATTATATTACCTTTTATGGATCTCTATTTTTATTAATCACTTAAAAACTGGCGTGCGCGAAGTTAGGGTCTCGTTATCTTCTGTAACACTTTTCCAGGTCCAGAGCGGTTTGCGATACGACATCGAATTTGCCGATCGCGCGATATCTCGGGAATTCTTTGTAAATACACATGTCTCTTGCACCCATTTTGAAATCTAAAACTTTTGCTTTGCCTTGGTGTCATTTAAATCAGAATAATTTTTGGTTAAAAATTGAGAAATTATGATCAAAAAATTGCCTTCATTCAAAAATTAAAATGTGCGCGCAACTCTGGTCCTCCCATCTACAATAGCACCCATCCCACCTGTAAACTATGTAGCAGCATCTACTAACCTTCAGAATACAGCATTCAGTTATACTTAGATAAGAAACCCAAAGGACATGATGAAGATATGTACCTATATGTTCTCAATTTCGTATTCAGTTCGATAGATTTTACGTAATGAACTTTCAGTTTCAATACACCTAGTAGTATTTTTAATTGCAGAAATTTATCAATTTGGTAATTTCATTGTTTAATTATTTGCAAAGATTTAAACATCCCTTCTATCTTCAAATTCATGTCAATTCATCAGGTTTTCTTTGAAACTACTATGTATTACGTAAAATGCAATATCACTAAATGTATCAGATGAATATTTGCATCTTTTTCTGTTCACCATTTACTTTTCGATACTACTGAACCGTATGCAAATTTAATTTACCTGTTCCTTCATTGAATTCATTTGAAAACAATATTGCAGGCAATGCAATACCATTATCTATGTTGACTTTATTTTTGGTTGTTGTTGTAAATAGTAGGCATTAATAAGCGTATATGGTTTTGTTGTTCTTTTTATGTATTTTATTATGGAAATTCAAAGCATCAGCTTTTAGCTGCTGTCTTGAATATTCTTCAATAAACCAAAACAAACCATAAACAAACCACCCCTGAAACCATGACAGTTCCAATGCGACAGAAATGTTGATGAAAATTTCAAAGGTATGTTAAGGTTTCTTGAAGTGCTTACAAGGAGACAAAGATATGGTAGGACAGATGCTGGTTTTTTTTTGGTCAGTGTTTATTTTCAAATACAACATGACATAAAATGAGTATCACGAATAGAAATTCAAAGATACTCATGCACATACTTCAATACATTTATAAAATTT